>BLKM01000913.1:379557-477035 GCA_013340265.1 Coptotermes formosanus | reverse complement strand
AATAGGGAACGTGTCAGACAGATGTTTGCCTACCCGAACTCTGCTATACGTTTCACTTAGGCACATTTTTATTAACCTTACTAGTTTCATGGGGATACCGAACTCAATGAGAATATTATACAAGACCTCCCTCCTAACTGAATCATAGGCTTTCTTGAAGTCTATAAATAGCTGATGCACTGCCTCATTGTATTCCCATTTTTTCTCAAGTATTTGACGAATGCTGAATATACGATCAGTAGTTGACCTGTTACGTCGAAATCCACACTGATGATCCCCAATAATTTCCTCTGCATATGGAGTTAACCTTGACAAAAGGATGTTGGATAGAATTTTGTACGTGGTCAACAAAAGTGATATGCCTCGATAGTTACTGCAATCTGTCTTATCACCCTTCTTATAAATAGGCACAATGACCGACTCCTTCCATTCCTCAGGCAATTCCTCCTTATTCCAAATAGAAATAATAAGTTTATGGATTTCAGACCGAATAATCCTACCCCCTGCTTTAATCAATTCTGCTGGAATCTGATCAATACCTGGTGATTTGTGACTTTTTAGCTTTTCAATAGCCATCTCAACCTCAAAGGCACTGGGCTCAGGCACTAGTGGCTCTGCTGTGTGTACTTCATTCTGCCTAACATCATTAACCCCATGTATATTCAACAGCTGGGAGAAATGATTCCTCCACCTAGCCAAAATGCTGTGGGAGTCTGCAACCAGGTCACCCTTCTCATCCTTTACTACATTAATTCTAGGTTGGTACTCCCTCTTAAACTCATTGATACCCCTATACAAGTCTCTTATATTCTTGTTCTTACTGTTCGTTTCAATTTCATTAATTTTAGCTTTCAGATATTCCTTCTTTTTGTTGTGCAGATTATCTCCATTATTTTGGTTTGGATTCTGTAACCACTGAATTTTAGCCTGCTTCCTTTTATCTAAAAATTCTGCACATTCTGCATCAAACCATGGTTTATGCTGCTTCCGTTCGTGTAGACCTAGACTCTCTTGAGCTGAGATTTTGATATTCTCTTTAATGTTTTCCCAAGCCCTATTTATGTCCTCACTAACATTTAAGTTTTCCAAAGTTGCAAACCTGTTTGAGATCTTAAGCTGATACTGTTTCCTAAACTCTAGTTCACTTAGCTTCTTGAGATTAAATCTCTCGGCATCAAACTTCTGTGCTGCTTGTTTACTTACTGCCAGTCTTTCCCTAACTTTTGCAACCACCAGATAGTGATCAGTATCACAGTCAGCTCCCCTGAAAGATCGCACATCGAGTATACTGGAATGCCGTCTCCTATCTATCAATATGTGATCGATCTGATTGTGAGTCTTCCCATCAGGAGAAGTCCAGGTGTATTTATGAATGTTTCGGTGCGGAAACATAGTGCTCTTAACAACTAGATTCTTTGATGTGGCAAAGTTTACTACTCTAACACCATTATCGTTGCTATCCTGATGTAAACTCTCATTCCCAATAGTCGGTTTGAAAATATCCTCTCTCCCCACTTTTGCATTAAAATCTCCTAACAGAATTTTCATACGGTACTTAGGAAAATGATAAAAAACCCCTTCTAATTCCTCATAGAAGCTGTCCTTTGAATCATCACCCTTCTCTTCCGTTGGTGCATGCACATTCAGAACAATGATATTACAACAGCGGCCTCTCAGCACTATGTATGACATCCTAGCACTAACAAACTCCACTCTCTTGATTGCTGATACCATTCTCCTGTGCACAAAAAAACCTGTTCCCAATTGATGATTTTCCTGCCCTTTGCCATAGAAAAAAGTATACTCCCCGGCTCTTACAGTCCCTTCTTTGTCCCACCTAACCTCCTGTACACCCACTAAATCTAACTTATACTTAGCTATTTCCCTGACCACTGTCATAAGTGACCCTGACCTATACACGCTCCTCACATTCCATGTTCCAAAACTCATATCCTTTTTCCGTAGCTGGGGTCGTACCAAAGAATCGGTCCAGGTTCGAGGCTTTGTAGGCTGTTTCGTAACATCATAATTTTTTACGGTGAGGAGATGTTAGCACCTCGCCCAACCCCCAAGCTGGAGGACCACCCCTTGTCGGCTGTCCGCGACTGCTTATTCAATGTATTCGCAGCTACCCTCCATACCTGGAGGCCGTTCCTCCATCCGCAACCTGAGGACGCGCCATGCCGTGGTGACAGGGACCCACTTAACATGGCTGTTTAAAATACATTAGATTAAAATCTGACCAGAGTAACGGTTACTGTGCATGAAGAGCTCTGCACATTTATGATACCTTGCTGCATACTTCTTAGAATGAGAAATGTTTCGGACAAAAGTTGTAGAGAAAATCAAAACACAAATTTTGTGTTCAGCAACTTTTTTGCGAAAATCGCGCCATTATGAGGTAATGTGTAAAAATGTGGTGCAGCCACACAGGCCACAAATGACAATATAATACGGCGCATGCGCTTTGCATGCTGGATAACTAAGGCTACAGACACACACTCAGAATATGTAATACTTATAGCTTATTGCTTATAGCTGACCACCCGTGTGCTACCTTAACACGTGGCAGCAGTTGACAGAACTTCTTGCTGATTATATACTGTGCTATCAGACTTGCACGGTCCTATTTGTGTACGATACTTCTTATGACACACAGACAGCACAGCAAAGGGAAGGTGGAGGGAGAGTGACAATTATCGCGTTGCGACGACACGTCGTCTACCTGCCGTATAGCATGTCCAATAAATAACGCCTTATTCGGACGGCAACTTCTCCGTCATCGCTGTGTGATGGGTAGTCTGAACACAAGGCTTTCTCTCCAGTTTGAATTCAATATAACTCCTTTGCTTTAGTTACAGGGAGAAGCCCCACGGATGATGGGGATCATGGCTTTCTAGATATTTAGCCTCCTATTTACTGTTGTGTTCCCCTCCAAGTCCGTCTGGCCTGTGTCAAACTGTAAAAGGCCTTTACCGCTAACGTTGTTATTGACACTACTGCGAGTCGGCTGGAAGGGAAATCGAAACTGATAGATCAAGAGTGGTGTGGCGTGTACAGCATTTGAGGGCACGACACCAACTTCATATTTACCTTTTATTAATTTCCTAATGAATTTATTGTTTTTTACGGGCGATGTCAGAACTTCCAATGGAATGTTCGGTGAGTAATGAAGTGGAAAGAGCTGAAGCCGTCTTGACCACATTTCAGGCCTTATAACAGGCACACACCGGGACGGACTCAAGAAAATCATGTAACACTTCAGGGTAGTCTGTTTTGTAACCCATAAATAAAACTTCCAAATTTTTACAATCTACTTCCCATTCCATGACGGATACAAAAATCACTTCACATACATTACCAGCGCTCACAGCACACAGCCATCATTCTTACGGCAGTATTTTGTGTTATAACACCTTGCGGGGTGATAAGGAAGGTATATAGGAGGAGTGGGATTACCGTTCCATTTATTTTTCACCTCGAGGCTACGTGCATATGAGCGGTCAACTTCACGCTCCGGCCGCTTTACCACCCGGGAAAGAACCCCAGTACCCACTAAACAGGAGGGCGAATGGGCCCTAGAGCCGGTCCGGACGTTTCGGAAGAAGAGAAAAACCTGTTGCTGCTGCAGCGATGTCCTGCTTCCAAATTCAGATTAACTGAAATAGATTCGTGCCGATATCAGAATCCGTCACACTGAAGATGAAGGAAGCATGTTCCTCCGAAATGTCCGAATCACCCCATGGTACTAAGTGTTGCCACAATCCACAATCTGTCATTTGAGCAATTCCTTCCGCTAATGCGTAAAATCGTACATGTAAACATTACGTGGACTCAAAAGACCCTTCTGCTTCGTCTCGTTTCGCAGTCTTCACCTCTTCTGCCTACCCACAGCAGGTGTCGAGGTTGTTTATTTGCACTTGATCACACTCAAACACACACCACAGTCGGTAGGACTCCTCTGGACGAGGGATCGGCCCGTCGCAGAGACCTCTACCTGACAACACAAACACTCACAAGAGACAAACACTCATGACCCCGGTGGGATTCGAACCCACGATCCCAGCAAGCACTCGGCCGCAGACCTACGCCTTAGACCGCGCGGCCACTGGGATTGGCCAATCCGAACCCACGATCCCAGCAAGCACTCGGCCGCAGACCTACGCCTTAGACCGCGCGGCCACTGGGATCGGCTGACCGTTCTGTGCTGCCTGAATCATATCGAGACCTAAAGTGGCACAGCGTGGAAGAAGGCACTAATGCGACGTAGGGCAGCTTACTGTCTATCGCCAGGCCAGTCGATAAGAACTTAAAGATCAGTGACGTCGCCTGTCCGATAAGCGGCGTTTCACAACAAGCATAGACGCCTTCTGTCACTTGCAGGTTCAGCAGAATTACAAATAGTCACGCGACTGTGAAGTATAAACAGTGCACTTGTTTGAGTTTATCACACTTTAAGATATGCATGAATCCTTCGGACTTTCTTTTGTGGCCTTCAGCGAAATATTTTTATGAGTCTTGACGACTGCAAGCTTCGATATATCTGTCCGTCCGCATGGAAAAACTCGGCTCCCAATGGACGGACTTTCATGAAATTTGGTATTTCCGTATTTTTCGAAAGTCTGTGTACAAAATTTAAGTTTCATTAAAATCTGACAAGAACAACGGGTACTTTACATGAAGACGTGTATATTTACGATAATTCCTCTCTGAATTCTTCTAAGAATGAGAAATATTTGAGGCAAAAGCTGTAGAGAAAATCAAAACACACATTTTATGTTCAATAACTTTTTTCCCGACAATCGTACCGTTTATGAGGTAATGTGGAAAAATACGGTACAGCCGGTCTACGGACGGCAATATAATACGGCGCATGCGCATTGCATGCTGGACAAATAAGGCTACAGCTACACAGTCGGAATATGTAATATTTATTGCTTTTCTGGGGCAAAAAATTCTGTGTAGAAAACTCAAGTTTCATTAAAATCAGACAAGAATAACGGGTGCTTTACGTGAAGACCCAAGGATATTATGATAATACCTCGATCAACTCTCCTTATAATGAGAAACGTTTCAGACAAAAGTTTCAGAGAAAATCAAAACTCACATTTTATGTTGAATGAAGTTTTTTTTAATGAAAATCTTGCCATTTAAGAGATAATTTGGAAAAATGTGGTAAAGCGAGGCAGTCCACAGTTGACAGTGTAACACGACGCATGCACTTCGCAATGCTGGATAACTAAGGCTAAGACAAACACACACAGAACATGTAATATGTAATACTTATTGCTTTTCCACCGCAAAACTGGTTACCTGAACGCGCCTCCATGTTACGTTTATACTACGTTGCCTGTGTTGTTTTTAATATCTTGCAAAACAATGCATATCTTTTGATATTTGGTTAGTAAAGTGCGACTCAGTGACCTGTCCTTCATACTTACCTTCCGTGACTTTTTAAATGATGTTTACCACCACTGTTTATCATTCCTTTGTTCCCTTAATTGTGATGTTGGTTAAGTCATGTTGATATGACATGTATATGGTACGATAATTGTTGTAAATTAACACAAATTCTCCATCACTCATTCCGCCTTATCAAAGCCCCTGACTATAAGAAGGGCGTCACAATTAACGGAAAGCACAAGAAGAAGACCCGCGATAGAAGCTGACTGCACATCGACGTTCTGTAAGACAGTAACATACATTACTTAGGCCGGTAGAGGCGTTTCGGTATGCCGTATCATTTCCAATTTAAGACGCACATTTTTCGCACTTTGACAAACTGAAAATTAGAGCGCGTCTTAAATTCGGGATATTATACTTCACTCTTCCAAAGTTTGAAAATATTCTCCTCGGAAAAAAAGTGGTCTCGCTAAAAGGACAGTGAATTTTACGGATAGTGTAATGTACTTTCAAAACTTTTTTCCTGGAACTCTCTTTTTAAACGTAGGGTGAGTCTTGAATTACAGGGCGTCTAAAATTCGAAGAAATAAGGCGTTAAAAACTTTTCACACAGTAGCGCCTCAGTCAAAAGAAACATGAGACAGTACGCGACACAGGCAGTGCTGGAGTTTATTCATTGCGACAAACGTGCTAGAATTTCATGCAGAACAAATGGATCAGCAGTTGCTAAATTACAGTGGTAGAAAGTCGATTTGATTCGACTGGACTCGATCTTATTATTGTGCTGGCTGCTTACAGGGGAAAAAACTGATGGAGCGTGAAGCTTATTGTCCCGTGCGATCTGACAACTTGTATATTGGTACACATGTCTGCTTCACTACACCAAACTGCTACCTGTCTGACGAAAGTACACGGGGGTTTATGCCACAAGACAAATGTTACGCCCAATCTGTCCTTCTGTCTTATTCTTAGACACAATGCAGTAGACTGAAGCGGATCAGTACATAGGACACGTATTGTCTGAGTGGGTGGATTGAAGTGGATCAGTACGTAGGATACGTATTGTCTGAGTGGGTGGATTGAAGCGGATCAGTACGTGTGACACATATTGTCTGAGTGTGTGGATTGAAGTGGATCAGTACGTAGGAAACGTATTGTGTGAGTGGGTGGATTGAAGTGGATCAGTACGTGGGACACGTATTGTCTGAGTGGGTGGACTGAAGTGGATCAGTACGTGGGACACGTATTGTCTGAGTGGGTGGACTGAAGTGGATCAGTACGTAGGAAATGTATTGTCTGAGTGGGTGGATTGAAGTGGATCAGTACGTAGGACACGCATTGTCTTTTACATGCGAGGTGATGGACAAAGTCAAGGAAGCTGCTAACCCTAAATATAGTACAGAAGCATCAGAAGGCTCCATACTTGACTTACAATTTCACTGTTTTGACACATTACAGGACTTACAAACAACATGCACTTGATCATTCTCTTTGGAGTCATCGCCAAACTGGCGCTTGTTTCCGGTAAATGCGACGTTGGGACCCCAACCTCGAGCAACTTCAATATCTCTGAGGCAAGTATCGATAGGTTAAGATGCATTCTGCACTAAAAGTTTCCATTCACTATTTAATATTACAGCTCCGTATTATATTACATTAGCACTTTGTATAACTATGGTTCCCTTTATATTCAATTTGTGGTTTAGACAGGCTGTACCAGAAGGAATCTGCCAAAGTAGGAAAAACAGATCCTTATGTTAAATTACATATATATAATCAAACATACCTATATCCGAAGTTGGGCCGTGCCATGGTTCAGGCTGTTAGTAGCCGGCCTCCCACCGCGGACGCCCGGATTCGATCCCGGGTCAGTCCATGTGGGATTTGTGGTGGACAAAGTGACACTGGGACAGATTTTTCCCCGAGTACTTCGGTTTTCCCCCTGTCAGTATCATTCCACCGGTGCTCCATTACTTGGAAAAGGACAAAAAATATTAATCATCTTCATCACAGGGTTGCACAATAAGCCTCAAGGCTGCGGTGCGTCCGTAGCGTCTGCTGCGGGGCCCTTCACCACTAAAAAAAAATCCGAATTTGGGACCGTTATGTAGACCATAATGCGAGAAAAGTGTGATCGTATTGCGGTTCCTTATAATATAGCTGTTTAACATGAGAGGTCTGTCACAGTTCCGACCAAGATATGAACGTATAACCTCCCAAATAAAAATAAAATAACGTTACAGCATGATCCCTCTCCCTTGGTACAGCTTCCTAACCTTCAGCCCACGGACTGAAGTCTCTCAACCCAATCAGCTACAGATGTTCTTTCTGCAACCACAGAGTCACGGCCAAACGTAAAATAAATCCTATACCGGAATGTTGTCCCGATAAATTTCGTTTTTATTACAGTTTTCAGGTGTTTGGTTCTGGCAATACCACAACTGGAATGCATTCGACAGAATTCTTGTCTGCCCTGCAATCACCTTCAGTGACACTACTAGCAAAAGCTCCAGAGTAACCACTTACGCCTATGACGTGAGGTGAGATTAGAGTTAAAATTAATTAAATTAAAACATGCAAGACTTGAGGCTCTCTCAGCGGTGATAATGAGGCTTCTGTTGTTCTGGGGGTTAGCACTGTGTTACTGAGTGATTTGTGCCCCATGTTTCGACACAGCGTGTTGGAACTTTCGACCCTGGAAGGTGGGACCAAAGAGCTGCCTCGAAACCTGGGGCAACAATCATCCAGTGCTACTGTTTCCTTTCGTAGTCCTTACCTCTTCTGCCTACTCACAGCAGGTGTCGAGGTTGTTTACTTTCACTTGATCACACTCAGACACATACCACAGTGGGTAGGACTCCTCTGGACGAGGGATCGGCCCGTCGCAGAGACCTCTACCTGATAACACAAACACTGTACAAGAGATAAACATCCATACCTCCGCTGGGATTCGAACCCACGATTCCAAAAAGTGCTCGGCTGCAGACCTACGCCTTAGACCGAGCGGCCACTGGGATAACTAACTAACTAACTAATTCTGTACAAGACAAACATCCATTCCCCCGGTGGGATTCGAACCCACGATCCCAGCAAGCGCTCGGCTGCAGACCTACGCCTTAGACCGCGCGGCCACTGGGATCGCCAGTGCCACAGTACCAGATTCAATAAGAGTGGAAACCTCAATTAATTAATGGGGCCGCGGTGGCGCAGTTGGTTGAGGCACTGCGCTACAAACCGGCAGGTCGCGGGTTCGATTCCCGATGGTGTCAATGGATTTTTCATTGACATAATCCTGTCGGTCGCACTATGGCCCTGGGGTCGACTCAGCCTCTAACAGAAATGAGTACCAGGAATATTTCCTGGGGGGTAAACGCGGCCGGTGCGTAGGGCTGACAACCTTACCACCTTCATGTTCCGACTGTCTAGAAATCTGGGAACCTCAACCTCCTGGAACCCTGTGGGCCTGTCCAGGCCTGTAGTGGGACTGCTTTACCTTTTACCTCAATTAATTTTATGTCCTGGAATGCAGTATTTGGCACAGTCACTATTGCACTGGCTTCTAAGAAAAATTTTTTTAAATCAGCGGCCTATAATATGCCTTGAAAGGGAAAGAATCTTACAACTGGATTTTATAAGAAGAAATTTAACACACACCACATATGTGCAACTGCATAAACCAGGCCTAGGCGGCATATTCTTAGGTTTATAGCTCACACTTAGACACACTTAGACACACACACACACACGCGCGTGCGCACGCACGCACGCACGCACGCACGCACGCACGGTAGTAGGACTCCTCTGAACGCGTGATCAAGTCGCCGCAGAGACCGCTACCTACACAACACAAAACAAAGACAACAGAAGAACATCCATGCCATCAGCGGGATTCGAACCGCAATAGCACCAAGAAGCCGCAGACCGACGGGCTATATTTAATGTAATTCCCAATACTTCTTAGTGTTTTGCTTATAATTAAGAAAGACAACCACAGCCGGACATAATTCTCAAGTTACCAGTTCTGATGGACCGTGTGCTTCATTTTGCTTGTTTAACAGCAATCACCGTCGCATCAGCTTCAGCGGCACCGTCGTAAACTTGGACGACGCGGGATACATAGCTTACGACGACCCAGGTAAGTATGGACTGAAGTGTCTGATGTAGCAACGTTAAAGTATTAACTATATACCGCGAGGAATTTTTGGGCTATTTTCAGTTTCAAAAACTGAAAATAACTTAACTTATATTTCCAACGGGCCCATCAGCAGAAGCTCTGCATGCACCCCATTGTGAAGCCCTGTCTTGTTCTCTCAGCATATGTTCTCTAACCCTGTTTCTCTTGCTAAGGGATACCGTTCTTTTAATGAGGCCATGCTTATGTCTTTCGGTTCTACACAGAACTTCCCAAAGAAATCATAATGCTGGCGAGCGAAGGCCTCGCAGAAGCAGATAAGGTGGTGCACATTTTTAGTATCCACCCTGTAAAATCTGCAGGTATGATCACAGTCAAACGGGCCCATAATATTCAGGTGTTTCCTCACAGGAACACGGCCCGTAAGGAATGCAACTACCATTCTCAGCTGACGATTTTTAACATTTTAAACCCTAGCGGTAACTTTACGTACCACCGGTTTAACATTAAAAAATTCTACGTGGTGCCCACATTGCGTTTATGTGTCTTGTACGGATCTCAGAACAAACAGCAACTTTTGCCTTATAAAACATTAAGAGACTGGTTTTTATAACCGAGGTGGAGAGTGTTTACAGCGCGGTACGCACTGAGTCCTTGTATAAAACAGATACGTTCCGTCTTTAGAGGTTTAATTTAAGCAGATATTCTCTTCTTTTCTTATATTTCAAGAACCTATACTTCATCTTTTGTTAATGCAGCAATGTTGCTGTTTCATGGGCCTTTAAACTTAATTTCAACCCAAAATGTCTACAGATTGAACCTACTGAAGGAAAAGCTTTCGGAGAGAACTTGACGCTAAACAAAGTGCAAAGTAAACAAAACTTCGCTGTAAAATAAGTTTAGATTCAAAGCATAAAATACAGACGTCTGAAACACAAATTTCACATTTAGCTCTGTGGTTTTTTTAATCGTAAAATGTGACATCGTGCAATTTGGTATCTATAAACCAAACTGCACATCTTCAAATTCTGAAAAAAACTTCTTCTTCTTACTCCTTCCCTCTTCTACCTACTCACAGTAGCTGTCGAGGGTTTTTTGTGATTTCACTTGATCACACTCAAACACACACCAAAGTCGGTAGGACTCCTCTGGACGAGGGATCGGCCCGTCGCAGAGACCTCTTGCTGACAACACAAACACTGTACAATACAAACATCCATGCCCCCGGTGGGATCCGAACCCATGATCCCAGCAAGCGCTCGGCCGCAGACCTACGCCTTCGACCGCGCGGCCGCTGGGATCGGCCAAATTCCGAAAGAACACGATATTAATCTTCGCTACAATTACAGCCTCAAATCTCTTGGAATTAAGCACGAAATAACATTAATTCGTGCGTGTGGAGATACGTATTGAGTGAGTGCTGAGATCAACACGTGGATAAAAAGAGATGGGATTAAAAGCTGGGATAGCTCAGTCAGATTAGTGATAAGGTTACGGGCTGGAGGACTGAAGAATCTGGATTCGATTCATAGCAGAGCGGCAGAGGTTTGACTTATGTCAACAGTATTAACCTTTTAAAGCCTAGCGGTAACTTTACGTACCACCAGGTTTAACATTCAATAATTCCCCATAGTGCTCAAATCGCGTTTACGTATTTTGTACGGATCTCAGAACAAACAGCAATTTTTACCGTAAACATCAGCAACTCATTCGTTTTTTATAACTAAAGTTAAAAGTGTTTACTGCGCGGTAGACAGAGAGTCTTTATATAAAGCAGATTACGTTTCGTCTTTAAAGGGTTAAGAAGGGTCCTGCCTCACACCTGCACTAGATAGCGTCCTACCCACAGGCTACCAGAATTACTGTCACGTGGGGTAAAGGGGGTTGGGGCGTAAAGATGAAGAGTTAACTACTTTCATCAACAGCCGAGGTTATTAAGTCGTGGAACTCTACCTACATGTTGTGGTGCGTAATTTTTAAAACAGATAAGAAATAAAAGAGAATGGGAATTTTTGTTCGTGCTCAGCCCTTGTTGGATTGTGATGATAAAATAAATGCGTAAGGAATGGATTTTCTGAGGATCACTGAAAAAATCAGAAATGATCACTTAATTTCGGATGGGAAATCTGAAGGAAACACATTAATTTGCGTGATCAAGTCTTTGGTGACAGCATAGCAGAAAAAAAAGAGTTTGAAAAATATGTTGTAGATTGGATTGACCTTTTAAAGCCTAGCGGTAACTTTACGTACCACCAGGTTTAACATTAAAAAATTCTACGTGGTGCCCACATTGCATTTATGTGTTTTGTACGGATCTCAGAACAAACAGCAACTTTGCCTTAAAAAACATTAACAGACTGGTTTTTATAACCGAAGTGGAGAGTGTTTACAGCGCGGTACGCACTGAGTCCTTATATAAAACAGATACGCTTCGTCCTTAAGGGTTAAAAGTGGGTAAATTACCTTATAATATTTGACCAGAGGCCACGGAACGTACATATGGGATTTAAGTTGCAACTTACTAAAATTTTTTCTCTTCTGCAAAAACCGTCCAGACCAGCTCTGGGGCCCACCCTGCCTCATATTCAGTGAGTACCGTAAAGCTAATGATTAGGCTAAAATGAGTGGAGCTACACCTCCACGCCCCCATAATATTCTCATGGCGTGGAGAGAGATAACTTTCACTTTGCCTTGCTAGATTTGAAGATTTGACGCCGGTGCCTCTGTCATGTAGCGCCATGTTTACTGGTAAACAGTTACCGACGTTTCGAAACATTTTAATGCTTTCGTTTTAAAATTCAAGCGGATGCAATCCTTCGAAACATTGGTAAGTATTTACGAGTCGAGAAGAAACAACATCTCAAAAGACTTGAATAATCCACTTAAAACATTATTTTTGTGTCCTGGAATAATACTGTCTTGTTTCACTTAGGAGTAATCTTTTCGGGTCCGTTCAATGTGCTGGGAAGTGACCCCGACGACTACAGCGTTGCCCTGTTATGTTCGGAGAAACTGGACGTATGTAAGTACTTCTGAAGCAAACGCTCAGGGCATGCAACATTGCGACAACACTTTAGTGTTAACACTAAAACTTACTCCGCTCAATATCAAAGACCACTTGGATCTTCAGTGCCCTACGGGTGAAAGTATGTACATGTGGAGGCAGTCTGACAGGACAGTGTAGAGACAGTGTCAGACTACTGACAGGTGAAAGTATGTAATGTGGAGGCAGTCTGACAAGACAGTGTCAGATTACTGACAGGTGAAATTATGAACATGTGGAGCCATAATCTAGTACAGAGTTTTGTTTTTAGTCCTTCCCGAATGACTTATACCAGGTTTCTAAAAATGGTGCTCCTTACCTGTTCATCGAGTGGGCTTTTGACGTGCTCTAACAAAGTTTTCCATTTGGTATTTCCAAATCTGTTTTCCCTGTGTCCCACCAGCGGTGCTAATTTACCTTCTTCACAATATGTTTCAAGAGAGTAGATTTTGTGTGTCCCAGCAAATGCGCTAGCATGGTTTTCCACTATAAACTTTTAGGCGCGTTCGCAAAATTGCTAAAAGCGACTATTAGCTTCGTCATGTCTGTCTGTCCGCCTGTCTGTCTGTCTGTCTGTCTGTCCGTCCGTCCGTCCGATCAGACGGAACAACTCGGCTCCCACTGGAAGAATTTTCATAAAATTTGATACTGGGGTGTTTTTCGAAAATCCGCGGATAAAATTTAGTTTTCATAAAAATCTGACAAGAATAACGGGTAATATACATGAAGACCTACATACATTTATGACAATATCTCGCTGAATTCTTCTTAGAATGAGAAATTTTTCACACAGAAGTTGTAGAGAAAATCAAAACGCACATTTTATTTTCAATAATTTTTCCCGAAAATGATGCCGTTTATGAGATAATGTGGAAAAATATGGTACCAACAGACAGGCCACAGATGACAATATAATACGGCGCATGTGCTTTGCATGCTGGATAAGTAGGGGCTACAGGCACACACTCAGAATATGTAATACGTACTGCTTTCCCGCATCAATATTGGTTACGCGAACGCGCCTCATTATTATATTTATACGTACATTGCCTTTCCTGTCATGCTGGAGTGCCTTCTCCTCCTATCGTATCGAAAACCACAGTTATATTTTCTAAGAGCAATGGGTAACCTGATTATCATAGCAATGGCATTGATTTGGTTTCCTTCAGTGAATTTTCCCCTGTCATAGGAAAAACTTACGGTTGGATTTCACTCGGGGCTTTTTAACTGTTTCCCATCTGGGTCTTCTCCGTAACCCAGAACCAAGTGACTGTTTTTCTGTGCAGGTACACCTGAAAAATTTAACAATACTCCTGACTTTCCCTCAAAAATTGTCAGTACTGTATCACACTTTCCTGGTATCATTATTAACCTTTTAAAGCCTAGCGGTAACTTTACGTACCACCAGGTTTAACATTAAAAAATTCTACGTGGTGCCCACATTGCGTTTATGTGTTTTGTACGGATCTCAGAACAAACAGCAACTTTTGCCTTATAAAACATTAAGAGATTGGTTTTTATAACCGAAGTGGAGTGTCTACAGCGCGGTACGCACTGAGTCCTTATGTAAAACAGATACGCTTCGTCTTTAAAGGGTTAAAGCCTAGCGGTAACTTTACGTACCACCAGGTTTAACATTAAAAATTCTACGTGGTGCCCACATTGCGTTTATGTGTTTTGTACGGATCTCAGAACAAGCAGCAACTTTTGCCTTATAAAACATTAAGAGACTGGTTTTTATAACGGAGGTGGACAGTGTTTACAGCGCGGTATGCACTGAGTCCTTACATAAAACAGATACGCTTCGTCTTTAAAGGGTTAATTTCCGAGATACATAACACAAGAGACCGACGGACATTATATAGCAAATAAATATTTTTTTAAATGTGTGAAAACATATGTAAATCACACAGGATGTTCCTTTTATCGTATCCCCGAGCATGGAAGGTTTATAGCATAAAAAGCCTGCATCCCCCAGGATACACCATGACAGCTGCAGTCCTCAGGGACACCATAAAAATACACTCTGCATAACCACCAAACACAACACATGTACACGTTATTCGTGCTAATGGCCTGACAGGGTTGGACATCACAATTGTACTACCTTCTGAAAAAAAAAATTTGAAAAACATGACCTGGACAGTGCGCATTAAAGTGCTGAAAGAATGGAGGAGAATTGAGGGGGGGGGGGGGGTTAGTAAAAGCTCATAGGAGATGTGCAGGGGATGGCTTCTCATAAGCCCCTTTCCCACCACCTTCACAACAATCTCAGTACATGCACTGCCCAGTTCTAAGTACAGTCGAACCCGCTTATAACGACATCGGTTTATACGACACCTCGTCTATAGCGTCATATATTTTGTGGTATCAATTAATTCATCATTAGTAACCATAACGTTACATTACTCGGTTATAACGACACAAATTATTCAGTCCCATTCATGACGTTATAACCGAGTTACACTTTAGCTGACTTATTACAGAAAATTACGACATGTTTGCAGCATTTATTTACGTCGCGACTCGACGCGAGTGCCCAAACGAAGCGACTCTGAACGCTGTGGAGGAAGTCTTGAACAGGCACAACCTGAGTACTAAGAAGCTGGTGAAGTGGTGTAACGTATGCTAACCGCCAGCATCGGGACACAGCGGGAAGGACGTGGCACAAATATTTAAAGGCAGGAGATGAAAGGCACACTTATTTGTTTGAATTTATCACAACGAACTTAGTATTTATTCCTCATGTACAAAGTAACGTAACGTGACAGGTGTTTATTGTGGACAATAAAGGTGTGTTATAAGTGTTATTATTTGTGTCATGTTAACCTTCTAAAGCCTAGCGGTAACTTTACGTACCGCCAGGTTTAACATTAAAAAATTCTACGTGGTGCCCACATTGCGTTTATGTGTTTTGTACGGATCTCAGAACAAACAGCAACTTTTGCCTTATAAAACGTTAAGAGACTGGTTTTTATAACCGAAGTGGAGAGTGTTTACAGCGCGGTACGCACTGAGTCCTTATATAAAGCAGATTCACTTCGTCCTTAAAGAGCTAAATACAGAGATTGCAAAGCAATTAAATATAACGACAGTTTTGGACAAAATACAGGTTAGAAGAGAAACTGGATACAGTATGTAAACAGAATGCCCCGTAACAGATTGTCCAGCATAATGAAAGCTGCATACCAAAAGGCGGAATGAACCAGGGAAGACCACTGACGAGACTTCGGGATGAGGGAGACCGGAACGGGTCAGCAAATGGTCAGATTGCATGATAGGAGCATTATAATGACGATAATGATGAAGAATCAACTGTTGCTGCTAATTACACTAAGCAAATATGAACACAAAAAGCGGATTATTCATCTGCATTCCAAAGGTTTAGAACTCTATGGCCTTTCTCGAGCCTCGACGTTGATCCGACTTTTGTTTTTCAGGTCTCCCAACTTTACTTCTTCCCTGACTTCTGTGTTACGTCACTCTGTTTTACAGGACGCTACGATCCTGCGTTCTCCTGTTGGTTGTCCTTTATCCTTCTCAATATCCTCTACCACAGGGCTTCCCGGCTTTGTATATCCAACGGGCACGTTTCACGGCAGTACCAAATTCCAAATATCCCCCTTTACTTTGATATGTTGGACTGACTGTACTCCTTTCCAGTGCTGTGATTTAGAATATTATTAAAAGTGATTACAAACCCCAATACAGGCATAGTAATTCTATCATCAACGTATGACTTCAACTGTCTAATTTAATTAGTCAACCCAATTGCCTACTTGCCTGCCTAACTAACTAAATAATTCCGTGGAGCAGAGTCCTTCTTGAGAATCTAACAGTTCCTCAGCTAGTCAAGAAATGCCCTCGGCGGGATTCAAACCATCAATCCCAGCAACCGAGCTGCCGCAGACCCACGCTTTAGAGACAGCGAACGGTAGCTCCTTAGAAAATTCTCCAGTCCCGTTGCTATACTCGTTCCCGTATTAAACTTTTAAAGCCTAGCGGTAACTTTACGCACCACCAGGTTTAACATTAAAAAATTCTACATGGTGTCCACATTGCGTTTATGTGTTTTGTACGGATCTCAGAACAAACAGCAACTTTTGCCTTATAAAACATTAAGAGATTGGTTTTTATAACCGAAGTGGAGCGTGTTTACAGTGCGGTACGCACTGAGTCCTTATATAAAACAGATATGCTTCGTCTTTAAAGGGTTAACCTTTTGAAGCCTAGCGGTAACTTTACATACTACCCGGTTTAACATTAAAAAATTCTACGTGGTGCCCACATTGCGTTTATGTGTTTTGTACGGATCTCAGAACAAACAGCAACTTTTGTCTTATAAAACATTAAGAGATTGGTTTTTATAACCGAAGTGGAGAGTGTATACAGCGCGGTACGTACTGAGTCCTTATATAAAACAGATACGCTTCTTCTTTAAAGGGTTAACCTTTTAAAGCCTAGCGGTAACTTTACGTACCACCAGGCTTAAATATAGTCAATTCTCCAGGGTGCTCACATTGCGTTTATTTGTTTTTTACTTATCTGGGAACAATCTGCAACTTTTACCTGACAGGTCTTCAAATGACTATATTTTTAAACTGAGGTAGAGAGTGTTTACTGCGCGGTACGCCATGAGTCTTTATATTAGCCAGAACGGGTTTCGTCTTTAAAGGGTTAATCAGTGCCTTCTGCATATTATCACTCCGCGACCAGCACCAGTAGTAAAAAATTGTGTGTCTGTGACTTATATCAACTTATAATCAGTGCGGGGGGGGTCACGCGATGGCGCTCTTCGTTGAGGCACTGCACCACAAGCCGGAAGGTCGCGGGTTCGATTCCCGATTGACTTAATCGCACTGTGTCCCTGAGGTTGACTCAACCTCTAACAGAAATGAGTACCAGGAATATTTCCTGGGGGTAAAGGCGGCCGGTGCGAAAGGCTGACAACCATACCACCTTCATGTGCCGATTGTCTGGACATTCGGGACCCGCAGCCTCCTGGAACCCTCAGCGCCTGCATGGGGATTGCTTTACTTTGAACTACAATCAGTACGAAGCAGCGCAAATCTGCTAGCAAATTCTCGAGCGGTTGTCCAAAGGCATCAAGCGTTTGCCCTTCATTCGAGAACGGCTGGATACCACAACAGACGTATTTACACTCCTCCTGTACCATCCCTGAGAAAGGAACCTGCGACCCCCTAGCTGCGTTTCAAGTAACCAAAGCTGGGAATTAGATACCTGAGTGGCCGGATTCAATCCTTATCTCTTCTGCCCGACCGCTGATATCGCCTTTCCGATAAGCGGCGGTTCACCGCCACCACAGACTCCTTCTACAACTCACAGTTCCACACGCAGCGGACACAACTATAAACAGGGTGTTTATTTGTTGTGTCACGCTTCAAGACGTGCACGAACATTAGCGCTTATCTTGCGTGTTGGCGTGCAGACTGTGTCGTCAACGCCCACTGTTAATTCTCGCGCTGTTAGAGCAATGACCGAACTTTGTAGGCATCTGTCCTTCACACTCACGTGTCGTGACGTTTATATGCACGCACGTGGCTGCCTCCGTTTATTATGCATATTTTCTTTAAAAATTGTAAACTTTTATTTAAGAATATATTTTTTAAAATTTTCTCAAATTTTGTTATTCATACCGTGAATAAACTTAAAATTACTACGTGAACCAATTTATGCACTCTATAAAACACACTCAGAAGGAAGTACAAAACTCCTACATGTTTCGGCACAGAGATGCCATCCTCAGGGAGTTATTCAGAATATCAAAAAACACTGAAGGCGTTAATGTTTAAGTTAAGAATTAAAGGGAAAACATCCACTTTTTACTGCAAGTGTGTCCCACGTTGTTGTCCTTAAAGGTCACAGACACTTGGCATTGGCTGTACTACGCTTCCAACTAACACCAGAACAACCTTGGCTGTGCCGTAAGCAGCTGCGGTGACTCTGCTGACATCAGCAGAAGCACACCCTGTGGTTAGGCTACCAGGTGTGTTTACAAACACAGACTGTTTAATTATGACGTCCTCCATTTTGTCACATTTAACGTGTTTTGCTCTTTTCTGCCTCCTTAAACACACCCCACAAGTTCTGCAACCCGCCAAGGAGCCGAACATACTATCAGCTCACACTGAGGCAAGAGATTTCGCAAAGAAAATAAGAAATATATGATTTCATAAAAGAGGTGACGTATTTTGGGGTACATGTCACAAAGTAGAATTAATTTATTTGTAGATTTGTGTTCCTGATTTGTTATTACCAGTCCCTCCATCACAGCACCACGAAGTGCCCACGTACATTTGTGCTAATCTGGCCATTACCGCCATCTGGAACGGGTTGAGCGAGTCCTTTACAGTTGAATTTAAACAACTGTTAAGCCCGCCCGACCAGTAATGCCATCTGTTGAACACTGACCGTAACCACACTCTCTGAGAAAGCATAACATACACACGTGGTCATTAATAAGAAACCGGGCGCCAGTCTGTGGGTGCGTATTCTAATCACACATTACAGCCAATATGTGAATGGCCAGTACGGTATAAATGGCCAATACGGTATATATGGGCAATACGATATAAATGGACAATACGAGATATATGGCCAACACGGTGCCTGGCCAGTAGAATATAAATGACCAACACGGTGTGTGGCCAGTAGAATATAAATGGCGAAAACAATGGCAGAATGTTAGTTTAAATTTAGTGACACAGGGCTTACGTTTATTGACCGCCTGCCCTCTACACCGACCCACTCTCTAAGCCTTTCCATCACGTCTGCACGTACCGTCTCACTAAGACGACCAATATAACACTATATTAAGGGTTTGTATCATCGGTGACAGATGGATGAAATATGGAGTATGGAGCGTTGGTGGAATGAAACTGACAGGGGAACACCGAAATAATCGGAGAAAAGCCTGTCCCAGCGTCACTTTGCCTATCACATGGAGAGGCCAGTGTCGAACCCGGGCCTCCGCAGTGGGAAACCGGCGACGAATACCCTCCTGGGCCATGGCACGGACCTTAAGTTCCAAACATTATACTGGGCACCTCAAAACCACGTGATCCTCCGAAATACCTATACACGAGTTCCGAACCCGCCACGTACGTTCCGCAAGGTGTACTAGCCTATACTCAGCAGGTGACTTACGGAGGTCAACCTGATATGCAGTGTAGATATGCAGCTTTGCAAGTGCATTTTTCACAGTCACATTTCACATCAAAATATCGCCACTTCTTTCAATTTCATTATGTTCTAATGGAACATCCCCTGCCATAATTATAACGAAACATGTTAGTGCGTACCAACACACACTGCCGATTTCTCAGCTTCAAACACGGAAGAAAACTGAGTTACATGTATATAGTCAGCCAGACAGCCAGTCAGTCAGTCAGTCAGTCAGTCCATCAGTTACGTAGTTAATCAGTTAGTCAGTTATTAGTCATTAAGTTACTTAGTCATTTATTGAGTTAGTTAGTTAACCAATTAATAAGTCCGTCAGTTATTTAATCAAGTGTTTAGTCAATCAGTCACTCAGTTATTTAGTGCGTTAATTAGTTAGTTAGCCAGTCAGTCACTCGGTTTTATTAGTTAGGTTGTCAGTCAGTTGGTCGGAGTGTCGTTCAGTCAGTCAGTTAGCCGGTCGGTCGGTCGGTCATTCAATCATTGAACCAGACGGTTGGTTGGTTGGTTGGTTGGTTGGTTAGTTATTCAGTCAGTCATTAGGAAAACCTTAGGAAAAACAGCTGAAGCTTGCTTCAGCTGTTTTTCCTAATGTTCTAATGCGACTCGCCTGAGGATGATGTGACATACCTCGAAGCATGTCGGCACCTGTTGTATGAATCGTTATATACAATATACATATAAATATAATGTATTCACGCACGAGTTGGCAGAACAGTACGTATTTGATTCACGCGTGCACGGAACGGAAAACTGCAAGTTATACAGAGGCCTGCACGGCAAGCCTTCGTCTGTTGGTTCCTGTTCAGAGGATCTGGACAGGAATTTACTGGCTCGTGTCTGCGCATGTCTGACATGTGCCAAGATGCTATTTACATTATGTGCAGGATTTAAAACTCTATTCTTTCCAGTGCCAGAATTTATCACTTCATTAAGCGGCGACGCAAAGTTGCGGGCCGCTCCAGTCACAGCTTTTGAACAAACACACAACAGCGCCATGCAACTCATAGAAACTTCTTCTTCTTATTATTCTTCTTCTTCTTCTTCTCCTCCTCCTCCTTCTCCTCCTCCTTCTCCTCCTCCTTCTCCTTCTTCTCCTCCTTCTCCTTCTCCTCCTCCTCCTCCTCCTTCTTCTTCTTCTTCTTCTTCTTCTTCTTCTTCTTCTTCTTCTTCTTCTTCTTCTTCTTCTTCTTCTGGCGTTACAGTCCTTGGCAGACCTTAGCCTCTTCCAAAATTGTCCTCCACTGCTCTCGGTCCTGTGCCTTACGCCTCCAATTCTTTACGCCCATCTCCCTTAGGTCTGTTTCATCTGACCCCAGCCACCTTGCCCTGGGTTTTCCGACACGTCGAGTGCCCTCCGATTTGTGTAATGTTAACTCTCTGCAAGGGTCCAGCTGTTGCATTCTGAAGAGCTGTCCCAGCCACCTCAGCCTTCCTATTTTGACCACTCTGACTGTCCGGTTCACTGTACAGCTTACAGAGCTCGCTATTGTACCGTATTCTCCAGATACCGCCCTCGTTAACTGGGCCATAGATCCTTCCCCAAATCTTCGAAAGAAGATTTTCATCCTTCTTTGAGAGGGGCCAACTTTCACTTCCGTACATTAGTATGGGTCTTATCAGAGTTTCACACAACATCATAAAAAACTACTACATGAAGTAATATTCAAAATTCGAAAATTACGTCTCTTGTTGCTGCTATACACTACCATTAATCCCAACCACACAGAAAACACACACAATACTATGCGTGGACATAAATGATAGGAGATTGCGTGGAACTAAGCTGAAGAGGGGAGCGTGACCTTCAGGGGGAAATATGGGCCGGTGTGTCAGGGGAGGGGCAGTTCATAAGGCTCCATCCACAGTCACATTGCATACATTCACTTTTCAACAGTGTTCACTTCTTAAATACGTCTGTTTTGTGTATTTTATATTCGCACCGTGCATTGTCTTAGACACAGATTATTAGAAACCAACTAATGCACATTTATTATCCCTTTAAAGACGAAGCGTATCTGTTTTATATAAGGACTCAGTGCGTACCGCGCTGTAAACACTCTCCACTTCGGTTATAAAAACCAATCTCTTAATGTTTTATAAGGCAAAAGTTGCTGTTTGTTCTGAGATCCGTACAAAACACATAAACGCAATGTGGGCACCACGTAGAATTTTTTAATGTTAAACCTGGTGATACGTAAAGTTACCGCTAGGCTTTAAAAGGTTAATATTAAAGTGTTTAAGAAACCGATCCTACATGTTTCGAGCCAACATCAGGCTCATCTTCAGGGAGTCGTATAGTCACCAATTACACACACTATCACAACATGGTACCAAAAGTTGGTCACAGTGTATGATACACCTCTTGTATATATAAAATGTCACTAAAACTTTCTTAAAACGACGAATAAAATTTTATTAAAAAGGTGTGTTGTGCGTCGGAGTGCGGGGCAACTGGGGTGCCCTGTGCAACTGTGGGTTGTGAAGGTATATCACACTAGGCAGGTTTGTGTATCTGCAGCGTTGACGTAAGTCGGTGTCTGCAGTAAGTGTCGTGAAGTGACATTGGTTTTCACGGGTAAGGCCTTGTACGTAACGCTGATATGAACCTGTTTCCAAAATGGGGTACAAATTATTGATGTAAAAAGACATAAAATATGGCCTGTATTTATGACTCTAGGTTTTTGCGGTGTCCTTACCAAGCGAAAGTAAAGCAGAAGTTAATTTCTTGCAAGATAACATCGACACTAAACCTGCTGCAAAATGCAGTACCGATTACTGCTGTAAGAAACACAAAATGTAAAAGTGGCTTATGGTTGTAGGGCAAATGGTACACTCTTCTCTGTTTGAACACATCTTAACCCTTTAAAGACGAAACGCATCTGTTTATATAAGGACTCAGTGCGTACCGCGCTGTAAACACTCTCCACTTCGGTTATAAAAACCAGTCCCTTAATGTTTCATAAGGCAAAAGTTGCTGTTTGTTCTGAGATCCGTACAAAACACATAAACGCAATGTGGGCACCACGTAGAATTTCTTAATGTTAAACCTGGTGGTATGTAAAGTTACTGCTAGGCTTTAAAAAGTTAAAAACGAAACGTATGTGTTTTATATAAGGACTCAGAGCGTACCGCGCTGTAAACACTCTCCACTTCGGTTATAAAAACCAGTCTCTTAATGTTTTATAAGGCAAAAGTTGCTGTTTGTTGTGAGGTCCGTACAAAACACATAAACGCAATGTGGGCACCACGTAGAATTATTTAATGTTAAACCTGGCGGTACGTAAAGTTACCGCTAGGCTTTAAAAGGTTGAGTGGGTCAGCACGTCATGTTGATAAACACGCAACGACGAGGAAGGGCAATAAAAATGGGAAAGAATATAATAAATCAATAGCGTCGAGAGGTTGATAAATTTTATAAGTTTATTCATCCCCGTTATCCTGTTAATCAAACGTGTACACTTCCTGGCAAACAGTCACACACAGCACCACGCATAAGTCACTGTCTAAACGTTTCCAACATTCATCGTACGTTTAATGATTTTTAAATAGTTATTACAAAACCATTCTCTATTCCGTCATGTTTCGATGGCAGCCTTCACCACCATCATCAGGGAAATTTCACCTTATATGCTGGAACACCGACATTATAAAACACTGTCTTGTTATGCATTCGCAGTAAAATGCACTGTACAGTATTCAAGAAGGTAAAAACTTGGTAAACACTCGATGTGTAGTGGAGTTGAAATGACTGAACACTAACACGTGACACAGAGTAACAGTAAGTGGATCTCGCCTGGGATGTGGAAGTTCTGCAGTCAGTAAGCACCACAGCAGCCCAACAATTATAAACAATAACTTAATAATGATGATGCAAGGTACAGATAACAATGTGAAGTCTGTGGACGCTCAACAATCGAAAATTATCGACCATATCTCAGTGGATTAGGCAACAAGTTTCGTCTTATTGCAGGCCATCATCAGGCCTCCTTTTTTAATGACCATTCAACAAAAACTTGTGACTGCGGTTAGAAGAGACAGAGCATCCTTTACAAAGTAAATAATACCCAACGTAAGCACAAACAGAATCCACTTTAGCAGCGTCATCGTCATCACCATCATCATTACCATCATCAACATCATCATCATCATCATCTGTTTAGACCTCTACCCCTTATTTCTTTTCTCACTGATGATCCGACCTTCTCCTTCCAGGTTTCCCAATGTTGCTTCTTCCCCTAGTACTGTTTTTCGTCACTGTATTAGGCATCCCCCAACCTTCCACCATCTGCACGTCTGCTCGCAGCTGTTCATCTACGCGTCAGTAACCCCAAATGCATTAGTCGTAACAATTTTTTGACTGCCTATGAGGGGTCCAGTGCACATATCATGTAGTAGCGGAGAAAACTTGTCCGGTTCCCCCCCCCACCCCCGCGACTCGAAAATTTGAGGCCGCATGTATTTTTAGTGAAGTTACACTCAGATCTCTCACAGTACTGCCTTCTCTCAGAAGAGGGAATTCGAGTCCGAGAGAACCTACAACAAATTTTAGCACTTTTTATGTTTGACTCCGTCCTATCCACTGGCGAAGAACTTTGTTAAGTCTATGGATCAGACAGGGGCGGCGTTTAGGTATCTTGCTAAGAAATTCCTAGACATGAGGGCTGCTAAAATCAAAGAGTGTATTTTCGTCCGTCCACAGATCCGCAAGTTCTGCGCAGACAAGTAGTTAGACCATATTCTCAGTTGTAAGGAGAACAGCGCGTGGAATGAGATAAGCAGCCAACTTCATGGGAAACAATAAGATTCAAAACTACAACCTACTGTTGTTCCATGTGAAATCAGGTTGAAGCGTGTCTTCAAAATTCTTTATCTGAATTATCACAAGGATATTTTTCCCGGAAACTGTCGGGGACTGAACGATGAGAATGGTGAATGTTTTCATTGCGATATCTCAGCAATATAGAAGACAAACCAGGACAAATGCAGTTCACCGACGTTGGAGGATTAATGCTGGATAGTAACAACAAATTCTCCTGGACTTGTGTACAAACGGCAGGAGAAGGGGCGGCGCAATTAACCTTTTAAAGCCTAGCGGTAACTTTACGTACCACCAGGTTTAACATTAAAAAATTCTACGTGGTGCCCACATTACGTTTATGTGTTTTGTACGGATCTCAGAACAAACAGCAACTTTTGCCTTATAAAACATTAAGAGACTGGTTTTTATAACCGAAGTGGAGAGTGTTTACAGCGCGGTACGCACTGAGTCCTTATATAAAATAGATACGCTTCGTCTTTAAAGGGTTAATCAAGGCTGACTAGTCAGGACACACGGCATCGTGACTATAGTGCTTGGGCATGGGTAACTCACGTTCGTTAATTTTTCTTGGAAACTGTAAATAATCAAGCCTCTCCATGACCATATTCGTGTTAAGCGTCCCAAAATCAATACAGGTAAAACACATTTTAGCTCCAAAGCAAGAAATAAGTCAAACTTGTTGTACAATGTATGTAACCGCGTAATTATGCTTTTTCTTTCAACCTAATGCCCAAATTCTAATTTTTACGTAACTGGAAGCCTTCGCCATATCAATGCAAAAAGTGCAACTCTGTGGGAAATTTACACTTTAAACCACAACTTTTTTTGTTACTAGATAAACATGACTAATGATTCCAAGTTTTAAAAATTCGATGTACACAATGACCTCGTTTTAGTTACTGAAGCGTAGAAAACACAAAAGAAGTTGATTTTCTTGCGTCATTTCTCCAAGTTTTTCAAAGTTATGACGAAAAAAAAAATGCGATCGCGCGTGTGAGGTATTCCTGTGAAGATGTATTAGCCTTCAACAAGCGCAGCGTATTCGGAAATCTGCCCTATGAAAGAACCCACAGGATTGGAGCAACCGCACTGTCAAGGACCTGGAAGAAGACGCAGAAAACACTTCGAAATTCTGTAAGTAAACTTTATGTTAGTTTCTTTTTGTGGCGATACGGTCCAACTCAGGGCCAGACCGCCTCTTTGTTGGAGTGCCTATATTACGCACAATTAGACACACACACCCGGTAGGACTCCTCTGAGCTAGTGATCAGCTCGTCGCAGATGCAGCTACCTACACAACACACAACAAACACAACAGTCACATACCCATGCTTTTATTGGGACTCGAACCCGCGATCCCAGGAAGCAAACCACTGCACACTTACACGTTAGACAGCACAGCCACCGGGATCGGCGTAGCCACGTAGAATTCTGTCCCTGCATCAGTGCTGACACAATAACGCAGTCGAGTGCGGTCGTGTCGAAACAACCAGAGCCAATAAAAAGTTACGCAGTTTCGGAAAAGGTGGTTTAGAGGATATAGAAAGGATTTCACTGATCCGTGTGTAGGAAAGCTGGTAAATGTCGCCACTGAAAAGAAGTCAGCACCACTTCTGCAGAATCAAACTCACACTCCGTGTTGAAAACGAACCGCGGTTCACAGAAATTGCCAGAACGGAAACAACACACTGAAACAAAAGACAGTTGTTACACTTGTGCCGCAGTGACTTGTATGAGAACATACATATATATACATATATATACACACACACACATATATATATACATATATATATAGCTGATGGCGATACCAATAACAGGCGCACGGTTAAGCCTCTTCTGTTAGCCTTACGGACAAAACTCTAAACATAACGCCGTCATGAAGCAGCCACCACAACAACTAACAGCTGTGCAACTCTGTAAGAAATTTACACTTTCAGTCTGAAACTTTTTTGTTACAAGAAAAATTTGACTAAAGCGTTCAAGACTCGAAATTTCTATATTCACTCTGACCTCGTTTAACTAGTATAGTGTAGAAAATATAAGGGGAGTCCGGTTATCTGGCGTCGTAAGTTTTTCAAAATTACTGCGAAATAAACAGTACTATCGCGTCTCTCAGGTGTTCCCGTGAAGACGTGTTGGCTTTCAACAGACACAGCGTATACGGAAATATGCCCTATAGAGGGACCCACAGGTTTGGAAAAACCGCACTGTCAAGGACCTGGAAGAAGACGCAGAAAACACTTCGAAATTCTGTAAGCAAACTTTATGTCACTTTCTTTTTGTGGCGATACGGTCCAACTCAGGGCCAGACCGCCCCTTTGTTGTAGTGCCTAGATTACGCACAATTAGACACACACACCAGGTAGGACTCCTCTGAGCTAGTGATCAGCTCGTCGCAGATGCAGCTACCTACACAACACACAACCTACGAATAATTTTACCTCTGCAAAAAAAGTGTGAGGTATTGTGATAATTTAAAAGTAGTAAAACAAATCTCTCTTTTATGTCCGGACTTACGAACTGAGAATAAAATTTCAAGAAAAATAGATATCTCATATGTCTCATGCGTTAACGGGAGCTCGATTATATTAACCTTTTAAAGCCTAGCGGTAACTTTACGTACCGCCAGGTTTAACATTAAAAAATTCTACGTGGTGGCCACATTGCGTTTATGTGTTTTGTACGGATCTCAGAACAAACAGCAACTTTTGCCTTATAAAACATTAAGAGACTGGTTTTTATAACCGAAGTGGAGAGTGTTTACAGCGCGGTACGCACTGAGTCCTTATGTAAAACAGATACGCTTCGTCTTTAAAGGATTAATTTATTTGCATTTTATTGTTGCTGAGAAATGCCCCCACCCACGCGCGGATAAATACAAATTTTGGATACGCGGTGACGCAGTTGGTTAAGGCATTGCTCTACAAGCCGGAAGGTCACGGGTTCGATTCCCGATTGGTTAAAAGGGATTTTTCTTTGACTTAATCCTTCTGGCCGCACTACGGCCCTTGGATTAAGTCAGCCTCTAAGAGAAATGAGTACCAGAGTATCTTCTGGTGGGTAAAGGCGGCCGGTGCGTAAGGCTGACAACCTCACCACATTCATGTGCCAATTTCTAGAAGTTCGAGCAGCCCCAGCCTCATTCAGCCCTAAGCTCCTATCCAGACTTAAAATGGGTTGTTTAAATACAAGTTTACGTAGAGGCAAAAACCTAAATTTATGAAATAGCCGTCTTTTGCTGTAATTCCTGCTATAAGAAAGAGTTTGTAATTAGGGTATGTGTGCAGTAACAGATTTGAAAGCGTCAATTTGGAGTACGAAATTTAGCAGGTATTGGCCTGAACACAACGTTCATCCACGTGTCACAGTTCTGTAAATATAACACGTGGACGATCAGATACCGTATCCAGATTGTGCGTTCAAAACATCACTGAGAAAAGAGAAGAAAATTAAGAAAACTGAAAATTTAATTCGTTTTCGTGAATTTCAGGAACCACAATCAACATGCAGCTGATTATCGTTCTGTGCATAATCGCTAAATTAGCATCGGTTTACGGCGACTGTGACGTGGGGAAAACCGTAACCGATTTTGATTATAACGAGGTAAGTACCAATGTGTTAACGTGCTTCCAGTACCAAGCAGTGAAAACGGCACCTCTGTGTTGTTAAGTTTGATTTGTGGTGTGTTCAAAAGACTACATAACGAGGAACTTAATGACCTGTACTCATCACCAAATATTATTCGGGTAATCAAAACGAGAAGAATGAGACGGGCGGGACATGTAGCATGTATGGGTGAGAAGACACTTGCATACAGGATTTTGGTGGGGAGACCTGAGGGAAGGCGACCACTTGGGAGACCCAGGCGTAGATGGGAGGATCATATTAAAATGTATCCTCAAGAAGTGTGATGGGACATGGACTGGATTGGGCTGGCTCAGGATAGGGACAGGTGGCGGGCTCTTGTGAATGCGGTAATGAACTTACGGGCTCCATAAAATGCGGAGAATTTCTTGACTAGCTGAGAAAAGGTCTCTGCTCCATGGAGTTAGTTAGTTAGTTAGTTAGTTGGTTGGTTAGTTAGTTAGTTAGTCAATTAGTTAGTCAGTCAGTCAGTCAGTTAGTGAGTTAGTTAGTTGAAAAGCACGCTCAGGAATCAGAGCACACACAGCAGAACGGAGTGACGACAGGTGAGCAGTTAAACCGTGACCGGCTGGATGGACGCTGGCGCGCACGTATTTAAATCAGACTTTGGCCTGACGAAGTTCCCATCACCCGCCGTGTTTACCAACTGTACTGTTGCAGTAACACAAGTCCTAGGAATAACACACACTCCTTGCATCATGTTGCAACATGTTTCGGCCGATTTACACAGCCGTCATCAGGTACGTTTACAAATGCATAAAAGACGGGTATTTTGGGAACAGACCTCCCCTTTTTCAAACAGTGAATATAACAGATCAGCAAATTTGATATTATTCCAAATATTGGTTTAATAACACTTGTACAGTACGGATTAAAACTAAGTAAAAATCAGCATTTGCTGCTGTGATCCCTTCTTATGCTCAAAATGTAGTATGTTTTTCGAAACACCCTGTGTATTTGATACAGGGGGAGTGTGCTTTAAACATACTGATGTGTAGTATATAATATTTGCGTGACTAGAGCTTTCCCAGCCTCATCCGAGTCTCGAACCCGTGGACGCACGATCACAAGCAACATGCGTTAAGGTTGTTCCAAATCTCTTTGTCCCGCCACACCTGCCAGAGGACTCGAGTTGAAATCGATATCACAACAGCAGACATATTGTTCAGGGTTGTCACATGTTATTTACATTCTCCCTTCCTTTAGTGTAGACGCAAAATTTTCTTGCTTTCTTCGTGTATAGAACAGTTTCAGCAGGTTACAGGGCAGTTACCAACTGTGACAGAATTAGGACAGTTCATTCAACAATACCATAATGTAATTTAATATATGTCATATCTTAGGCCCCTCTTACACTGACGAAGTAATCAGTTCGAACAGCTCCGCCACACAAAATGCACGTGCTCAATGCCAAAGTTCTGCACACTTTCTTTCCACTCGTTACTCTGAAGCACATACGGAAAGCCAACATGATATAAGTTGCTTTGTGTTTAAAACAACTTCATACAAATTAATGTTGTTACAAGGCGTACGGAATTAAGCACATTTATTTACCTGTGAGCTGTCTCAACTCATCTCCTGTTCTCACAGTTTACAGGCACTTGGCACTTCCTGTACCATATGCCCAACGTTCACGACAACAACCTGGATTGTGTCACCGACACGTACTCTGTTCCTGACGGTAACAAAAGCAAAGTAACAACATGTGCAAATGACACAGGGTAGGTTTACAAATGTACATCACTTAAACGCTTTCATTGAATTCAGTTTTTTTATCTATACACTGGTTCGTCATATACTGACAGGTGCTACCTTAAAAAAATACTTTCAACAATATTTTTAGAAGGAAATTAAACACACTGATTAATAATAATAATAATATTTCAAAATCCTTCAGAAAATACTTCAGCAGCGTACCGGGAAAGCACGATATTAAGGAACTGCAGAAAACAGCTGTACTGGGCACAGCACACACACCGCGGGAAGTGATAATGTAGAAGCACAGAAGAGTTTAATATTGCAGACAGCGCTCTGCTTTCCTTAAAGTCACACAATAGCTGCTTATGTCTTCTTCCTTGTCTTCCCGTCATTTCTATCCTTCCTTCTATCTTTCCTTCACTAACATGTTTCAGAAGGCAGTTCCTACGTAAGACATAACCAATCAAGTTAGCCGTTCTTACTTTTATTGTTCGCAAGATATTCCTCTCCTCCTTGACTACGTAATATTGCTTCACTTCTCACACGATCGGTCCAGCTGATCTTCTCCAGCACCACATTTCAGAAGTTTCCACGTATTTCTGATCCACTTTCCGAAATGTCCAAGTTTCGGCACCATACAAAGTTATGCTCCAAACGTAGCACTTTACTGGTTTCTTCCTTAAATTTAAATTCAATTTGACGCTGATAGATCCCGCCTTCTTGTTGAATGCTGCTTTTGCCATGATAGAACTGCATTCAATTTCACGTGAACACCTTGCACCATTTGTTACCATGCTACCCAGTTATTTGAAAAACTCCACATTCTCCGGCTGTTTTTGTTCTATCAAAATCTGTAAAAAGGATTATTGCTTTCAGATTCTCATTACCTTCCTTTTCTTTACGTTCAGCTGCATTCCACTGGATCTCCCAGTTTCAATTAACCTATCTCTCCTGCGCTGCGGGACGGCTCCTTCCTAAGCCAGTGCCACAAGGGCGTCTGCATATTCACAGTGCTAATTACTTATCCTCGTATTCTGAAGTCTCCAAACCTTTCAAGAGATCCTTCCTGAGGTATTCGCTGTACACCTTGAATACAACCGGCGATCAGCAGGATCCTTGTCTAACTCCACTTTACACGTCTTGTCTCCCCATGGTTCAGTTTTAGTTTAACACCCCGATCAATGTACAATTTGCTGCCAATATTTTACCCTCCAGTCTATCACATTTCCCATTTGGATCTGCAATAATTTGGTCATTTTCCAGAAGAACGAAAAACACCTCACATTTCATGTTGTTTTTCTTAAATCCCTTAGCGAAATAGCAGAACGTTGCGTAAACTCCTTCCTTAAAACCGTTTCTGAATCGCAAAACATTAGATTCATTCCAAAATGTACGATGGTACATTACTGCTAAAGTTGACTTCTACGCAGATCATAAAATATAATTCTGTGATTTAGACTACAAGGCACTGCTTCGTAAAATAATGTTCACATATGTCACTTTTGCAGCAACGTGGGACGGCAGATGGTACATTGCAGCAGTTGACTAGGGCCGATACTTCATTGGCAAGGTCTGCTCAAAAGAATCCAATAAAGGTAAATGAAAACCGCTGCGAACGTATGGAATTCGCAGTTAGAAGACATATAAATTAGCTTTCGGTTTGTGTTACCTCGTTGTATATTCACTTCTTACCAATTAATAAGGAACTATATTTCTAAACACAAACGTGATTGTTGCGTAGTTAAAACATGCCTAGCTATTAAAGTCGTTAGCGCTATACTGAGGGAGCATCAGAGTGAAAGTATGTACATACTGCGGACACACGGCAATTGTGGCTGTCACATGCTGCAAGCAAACAAGTTGTCTGCGACAGAATAACACACACACACACACACACACACACACACACACACACACAGACACACACACACACACACACACACACACACACACACACACACACACACTGGCCAGTAAGGCAAATATAAACCTTTTAACCTTTTAAAGCCTAGCAGTAACTTTACGTACCACCAGGTTTAACATTAAAAAATTCTACGTGGTGCCCACATTGCGTTTATGTGTTTTGTACGGATCTCAGAACAAACAGCAACTTTTGCCTTATAAAACATTAAGAGACTGGTTTTTTATAACCGAAGTGGAGAGTGTTTACAGCGCGGTACGCACTGAGTCCTTATATAAAACAGATACGCTTCGTCTTTAAAGGGTTAATGGACTAGCTTTCTGTATATCACTCTGCACTGTAGTCAACAACTTGAATGTGGCGAACAGGCGATAAGAGCTGCCATATGAAAATTTGACTATGTTGGTTGGAAAATGTCACAAACCTAAATAGATCACAAGAACCTAGTCAACATAAACATGAAAATATAACGACGTCCCACAGCTCCATCCTCAGCCATAACTTACACGAAGGGTGCCACACTTACCGGATATCTCGTAACAACTTGAAAATTCCAGGCGTCAGAATGGTGACATGAAGAAAGCTCCACACTGACCACCCTTAATTATTAGGGGCTACTGCAAACAATCCATTCGCCATGGCAACATTTCGGTAGGGACTTTTGTAACCCTAAAAACGCCAACATGCAAACCATTAAAATTCCCTGCCAAACAGCACCGATCTCTTCTCCGGCACTCCTCTGTGACCTATGTCAACCAGTCGCAGTGTAGCGCTGTTGCCATTTGTGTTAACAGAGAGGCTACACACATGGAGGTGGATGCCTGGCAACTGGAGAAAAACGTGCAGTCTGTCAATCAGCGGATCCTTTCTTTACTGCCCTCGTATATTCAATTAAAATTTCTAGGAAGTTCGCTTTTTACAGCTATCTCTAGTCCGTTTCCAGTGCTTACTTACATCGCGTTTCGTTGTGCCGCACCCTGACGACGTGACAATGACGGATGTCACAAAGGCCTCGAGTGATAACGGCATACGTATCGAGGAGCTGCAGCGTTGGAAAAACGAACGCTGCCCGATGCACTAGAATCGTCAACACGTGTGACAAATATAAAACTTATTTACTGGTGTTGGGAATACAGTGCACTAATCTTTGTTGTTATAAGTGTCTATTGCAATCACTTCATAGAGTTCATATATAAACTGGCACAAATATAATTAGTGTGGGAAATAAATCTGGGAAACAATTGGACACATCGCCTTTCTCTTGCCTTATCCTGTTCTAAGAATCCTCAACTATGTTATCCGTTACAACTGCTTCAACACGCATGGATATTTCAGAAAACAAGGGTCTTGAATACAGAAATTAGACTAAGACGTGTTACCCCCAGTGCCGTTGCGTCTATGTCGTGCTGTCTGCGGATAGAGAAGGGGAGTCCACAGTTGAACAGCCAGCCTGCATTTGCCATCACAGCTGATGTTCCAATGGTGCAAGCAGTAACTTTGTTTCAAAGATCGGAAAACGGCTCTTCAGAACGGAGCAGACTACTGGGGTCACTGGGAAGGCCCGCAATAATAACCGACACGTACTGCGAAACAAATTATGATACAACATTTTCACAAAATTCGTTAAAATATTCTTTTTAGTGACACGGCGTAAGGCGATGAATACAGCAGCTTTAAGACAGCAGACTGCAAATACATACAGTGTGGATGTGACCTCTTTTACAAATTTCAGCGTTGTTATGGTGTTGGGACAGGGATGGGGATTTGAGACCGGAAACTTGTGGCCGGCCGATCCCAGTGGCCGCGCGGTCTAAGGCGTTGGTCTGCGGCCGAGCGCTTGCTGGGATCGTGGGTTCGAATCCCACTGGAGGCATGGATGTTTGTCTTGTACAGTGTTTGTGTTGTCAGGTAGAGGTCTCTGCGACGGGCCGATCCCTCGTCCAGAGGAGTCCTATCGACTGTGGTGTGTCTCTGAGTGTGATCAAGTGAAAATAAACAACCTCAACACCGACTGTAAGTAGGTAGAAGAGGGAAGGGCTACAAAACGAAAAGAAACGAAACTTGTGTTCGGAAACGTCCGCTTCATATAGACATGGCCGTCCATACTGCGGCTGGGGAGAAAGGCAACCCGCGTGTAACAGTTTGTTGGTCGTGTATTCATTATTGCAGTCCCCATCAACCTGTAGGTCGCGAGCAGCATGTTGCCCGCGGCACTGTGTCATGTTGCTGTGAACATGTTGTAACTAAGGAAAAGCTTTCATCCCTTTCCTGGCAAATCCGAGACAGAACGCGGAACCAACCGTGGGAACTTACGGGCTGTTTACTTACGGAGGCATACGTTATCTTTATAATTAATTTGATAACAAATAGAAAAGGTATGTAAGGCGTTACATTGTGGCGCGTTCACGTAACCAGTTTTGACATGGAAAAGGAACAATGCCTTATTTCTTATTGTAGCTGGTGTAAGTGTGCCTGTAAACAATAAGAAGTTTCCAGTGTTGCCATAAAAATGAAACACCAATTGCCCTTCCACTGTTGCCGAATTACCAAATGCTTCGTACCGCTTTTAAGAGTAATATGTGTTAAATATTACAAGCGTGTGTCTGTATTCTTTCCTTAGTTATCCAGCATGCAAGGTTCATTATTAACCCTTTAAAGACGAAACATACCTGTTTTATATAAGGACTCAGTGCGTACCGCGCTGTAAACACTCTCCACTTCGGTTATAAAAACCAGTCTCTTAATGTTTTATAAGGCAAAAGTTGCTGTTTGTTCTGAGATCCACACAAAACACATAAACGCAATGTGGGCACCACGTAGCATTTTTTAATGTTAAACCTGGTGATACGTAAAGTTACCGCTAGGCTTTAAAAGTTTAATTTGACGTATTATATTGCTATATGAGCCTGTGTGGCTCTACTATATGTTTCCACATTACCTCATAAACGGCACGATTTTCGAAAAACATTTACTCGACATAAAATGTGGCTTTGATTTTCTCTACAATTTTTGTCTGAAACATTTCTCAGTCTAAGTAGAATTCAGCCAAATACTATCATAAACATACACAGGTTTTCATGTAAATTTCCCTCTGTTCTTTCTAGATTTTAATGAAACTTGTATTTTCGCGACAGATTTAGAGAAATCCTCAAATAACAAATGTCACATAAATCCGTCCGGTGGATGTCGAGCTGTTCCATGCAGACACACGGACGGACGGACGGACAGACAGACATAAGGAAGATAATAATCCCTATTCACAATTTTGCCAACGCACCTAAAATTGTGCTGAAATACAGACACATTGGCCTAGGCTGTGAATTGAATGTTTTGTATCGATTTCTCTCCCTGTCTACTAAGGTACACAGGGAGAGAAATCAATCAGTGAGGGAGAAACTTGGAGTACAGAACACTGTTCTGGAAAGTATACTGAGAACAACACGCCCTATTGTCACTGCGCCTATCACGTACCCCACGTGGAAAAGCCTCGAATCGAACCTCGTTCCAAGAGTTTAGAGACGGGCGAGTAATGACTTCAACTATTTCAGCACCCTTAATTTCATACTTCCAAATTCAACACATTATTTTGCCTAAGAACGTGTGAACCGGGCCCCGTGAGACAAAAATGTTTAAGAACTTGAAACATAGCAAATCCTACGTTCTCCATGTCACCAAGCCGCAGAAAATAATTTGCCACATGACGGCATTTGTCAGATTTATCACTTCCATTGCATATTAAAATTATATCATGGTACCAGCAGGAAGAGTGCAGTTACAAGCAACAGGTGTAAAGGTCAGTAGACAGCACTACTTTCACTCCGAGTATTCTACAAACGAAACCACACACACACACACCCCCCCCCCCGCGCGCGCGCGCGCGCGCGCGCAAATCGCCTCAAACGTATCTCGAGCTCGTAACGTAGACATCACTTCCGTACGACGTACAAAGTGCAATTTTACAGCCACACGTAAGACTACAGGACAAGCGTTCATTTGTTGGTTCGTGTTCAGAACGGGGGGGGGGGTCTCAAAGTTTGCTGCTGGCGTAACATTAAACAAAACATAACTACTTCAGTGTATCAACCATAGGATCGTTTTTTTTTCAATAAGAAATCTGAAATTAGAAAAAACTGCTGACAGTAGAGATGAATTATATAATGCTGCCAGCAATTCTGCGTATCAGTAAATAAATGTGGCCTGTGTTTTGTTTATTTTTTAAATGTTTATAATTTTATATGTTCCGTTTTTTACTTAAGGCCGCGTACTAGTAAACAGTGGCTGGTGTACCAGTAGTGCTACGCGAACCACACTTTCGAAAACGGTGGTATAGAGGTTTTAGCGAGGATGTTACTGATCGGTGTGTACGAATCCCTGGTAAATGCCGCCACTGAATGCAAGGAGTCTCATCCAGATCTGCAGAATCAAACTCACACTCCGTGATGAAAACGAACCGCGGTCCACAGAAATTACCAGAACGGAAACAACACACTGAAACAAAAGACAGTTGTCACACTTGTGCCGCAGTGACTTGTACGAGAACATACATATATATATAACACTAATGGCGATACCAATACATTCGCATAGTTCAGCCTCTTCTGTTAGCCTTACGGACAAAACTGTAAACATAACGCCGTCATGAAGCAGCCACCACAACAACCAACAGCTGTGCAACTCTGCAGGAAATTTACACTTTCAGTCCGAAACTTTTTGTTACAACACAAACTTGATCAACGATTTCAAGGCTTAACCTTTTAAAGCCTAGCGGTAACTTTACGTACCGCCAGGTTTAACATTAAAAAATTCTACGTGGTGCCCACATTGCGTTTATGTGTTTTGTACGGGTCTCAGAACAAACAGCAACTTTTGCCTTATAAAACATTAAGAGACCGGTTTTTATAACCGAAGTGGAGAGTGTTTACAGCGCGGTACGCACTGAGTCCTTATATAAAACAGATACGCTTCGTCTTTAAAGGGTTAAAATTTCGATGTTGACACTGACCTTGTTTTAGCCAGTAAATTGTAAAAAACACAAAGTGAGCCCACTTATTTTGCGTCATTTTGCGATGTCTGTGAAAGTTACTAAGAAACAAACAGTATTATCGCTCCTGTCATGTGTTCCGGTGAAGATGTGTTCGCCTTCAGACACAGCGTCCACGTATGTGAAAATATGCCCTATAGAGGGACCCACAGGTTTGGAAAAACCGCACTGTCAAGGACCTGGAAGAAGACGCAGAAAACACTTCGAAATTCTGTAAGTAAACTTTATGTCACTTTCTTTTTGTGGTGATACGGTCCAACTCAGGGCCAGACCGCCTCTTTGTTGTAGTGCCTAGATTACGCACAATTAGACACACACACCCGGTAGGACTCCTCTGAGAGAGCGATCAGCTCGTCGCAGATGCAGCTACCTACACAACACACAACAAACACAACAGTCACATACCCATGCTTTTATTGGGATTCGAACCCGCGATCCCAGGAAGCAAACCACTGCACACGTACACGTTAGACAGCCCAGCCACCGGGATCGGCGTAGCCACGTAGAATTCTGTCACTGCATCAGTGCTGACACAAAAACGTAGTCGAGTGCGGTCGTGTCGAAACAACCAGAGCCAATAAAAAGTTACACAAATAAAGAATTCGGTTTCACTCGACTGAACTCGTCCACCGATGAATTCTGAAATACATGGGTAAGCCCTTACTAGGATGACAGTGACAGCAATTCATTTGACTCGACTGTCTTGTGTGTTGTGAAGCGGTGAAGTTTGGTAGATACATCTGTGTCACTGCATGAAGTTGCTGCCTGTCTAAAGAAACTACACGGCGTCACATGCCAGAAGACATTAACCCTCACATTCAGCTTGCTGTCCTTTATTACGCTCTGACACCGCTATATATGTCTGTATGTTATATCAGGCGCTAACAGCCGGACGAATACAACTCGATCGGTCTCGTATATTCAGTACCGGTCAAATGGGGTGCCATGTGTCCACGTTAAGTATAAACCGCAAACAGCTGGTGGCAAGAGGTGGGTGGGAAGGGGACGTTATTGTAGGGTATGAATGCCACTGCACTACCGACTGCCATCGCATTCACTTGCTCCAGAGCAAGCATTAACCTGAGATACATGTTAAATGCAATACAATCTCTGTAGCCGTTGTTAACCTTTTAAAGCCTAGCGGTAACTTTACGTACCACCAGGTTTAACATTAAAAAATTCTACGTGGTGCCCACATTGCGTTTATGTGTTTTGTACGGATCTCAGAACAAACAGCGACTTTTGCCTTATAAAACATTAAGAGATTGGTTTTTATAACCGAAGTGGAGAGTGTTTACAGCGCGGTACGCACTGAGTCCTTATATGAAACAGATACGCTACGTATTTAAAGGGTTAAAGTAAACGGATGCGTGACAAGTGGCACGTTTCTACCTAGCTGACAGAATCCGTGCGGTGTGCCCACCCATCGCCAGACAACACTGTTCTTCTGAAACCACGTGGCCACTGTAGGCATAAGGATTTCCGAATCATTCCTTTCGCCCGAAACATAATGGACACTTCGCCACACACAGCGCACAAACTGCAGAATGTGAAGGCGATAAAGGATGCACTACAGAGCTGAAACTGAAAATTTAATTCGCTATCAGGCATTGCAGGAATTAGAGTCAACATGCAGCTGATTATCCTCCTGTGCATAATCGCCAAATTAGCATCGGTTTACGGCGACTGTGACGTGGGGAAAACCGTAACCGATTTTGATTATAACGAGGTAAGTACTGATGTGTAAACATGCTTCCAGTACCAAGCAGTGAAAACGGCGCCTCTGTGTTGTTAAGTTTTTTTTAGTGGTGAAGGGCCCCGCAGCAGACGCTACGGACGCACCGCAGCCTTGAGGCTTATTGTGCAGCCCTGTGATGAAGATGACGATGATTATTAGTTTTTGTCCTTTTCCCAGTAATGGAGCACCGGTGGAATAAAACTGACAGGGGAAAACCGAAGTACTCGGGGAAAAACCTGTCCCAATGTCACTTTGTCCACCACAAATTCCACATGGACTGACCCCGGGATCGAACTCGGGCCTCCGCGGTGGGAGGCCGGCGGCTAACCGCCTGAGCCATGGCACGGCCCTGTTGTTAAGTTTAATTTGTGGTGTGTTCAAAAGCACCCTCAGTAGTCGGGCCATACACAGTAGACTGGCGTGATGACAGTTGAGTAGTTAAATGGTTACCAGCAGGATGGAAGCTGTTGTGGACAGATTCAAATTACACTTTCCTCACCTGCCTGCTAGATCTGTAATCAGAACCCGAACAAAACCACGGTGTTCCCCGTCCCCTGTGAGTTTCGAACTATGAACTTACGAACACAAGCAACAAGCGTTAAAGTTGCTCCAAATTTCTCAGTCCCGCCGCAACATCTAAAGGACTCGAGTTAAAATCTCAATCACGGCAGCAGGCATATTCTTCAGCGTACTGTCAGTCGCTCTCTGTTTACAGACCATTACATTACGTTGGCCGTTGTGCCGCAGTGTACTTCCCAGTACGTAGCAGCATGTTGGTCCCAGAGCCAACACTGACGCGGTGTCATATTCAAAAAGCTAATCTAACATGTCAGCGTTACAAATTTGTAGGAAACTGCGACAGTACCTTCACAGAAGTCACCGTGACTTTCCTGTCGTGACATTCCTATGTGATGGTCGGTAATGCTGTGGTTAGAGATGAGGGGCAGTAAACGTCTATGGGGTCACTTACTGACATCACACAATTGTTGAAGTGGGGTAAATTCGTAGGCCAAACAAAGGAAATACAGGATTCTTTCTCAAGGACGCGAACAATCACAGCCAACTTCTCTTGATTTGATTTTTATTTCAGAGCTACCAGGTTTCGGCTTTTATGAAGCCATCTTCAGGTTCTTCGTTTTACAAGAACAAAATGGTCTCTACTTAATTGGAGGGGAGGGTAGTTGGCTGTGAAACGCTACAAAGGCACACCGGGTGGACACAAAACTTTTCCACCATATACAAGACAGCGCAATAGTACCGCGCAATAATTACATCTTACACACACTACTATAAAAATTGCGCTGATTCATATGGAAATCTAAGCTTTCCACAAAAAAGCGGATAAACGGAGGATCCATAGAAAAACACCCATCGGAATCTGATATAATGTAATATAATTAGAAAATAAGAAAATGCACACAACTCACTAAGGCGCAGTACTTATGTCATTGTAGCACAGACATCATTCACCTTGGGGTCGCACGGTCGACGAGTTCACAATTTTTATCTACTTTAACGTCATTTTATCTTTTTAACACGCTCCATATTTTTATACAATTCTTTTACATTGTATATATTTTTTTTACATTTGTAAAGGAGAAGGCCCTCCCCTCCAATTAAGTAGAGACCGTTCTGTTCTTGTAAAGCGTACAGCCTGAAGATGGCTTCATGAAAGCCGAAACCTGGCAGCTCTGATATAAAAATCAAATCAAGAGAGGTTGGCTGTGACCGATCGCTTCCTTCAGAAAGAACCCTGCATCTGAACGCCAAAGAGGATGATGAATATTAAGAAAGGAAATACGTTAGGATAATTGCAAACTGTCACGTGCAATGGCTAATTACATTTTCATCTTCCCAGCTACTTGTATATAAAAACGTCAGATGCCTTTTACATCCTTCCGTTCATTAGTGCAGATGCATAATTTTCTGAGTGTCTTAATGTAACAGAATAGTCTCGGCAGGTTAGAGGACAGTTTAGTTCATGTGACAGCAGGTGCGCACTCGGAATTTTTATTGGGGGGGGGGGGTGGCTGACCCTGAGGCTATATATAATTTGTTTTATTTTAAAAATAATGTTATAAAATCATGTAATAAATGTAACTGTAAAATAACGCTGTTTGCAACTGTATTTATGTACATACGAATACAACTACATATTCCGTGAATACAGCACAGCGTCGAATCTATCTTTCTTATGCTATTAATTTCTTTTTTTCAAATTCGAGCGTATTATTCATCAGCTTATTCCAGTGGCTGATCTCAGCGGAGGGGTAACTCAGGTAAAACTGTAATTTCAGGCTTCCACAGAGATGTTTATGGTATTTGTGGTCTTCTGCGTTATTACGCAGCGTCGAGTGGTAACCCTTGACAATTCGACGCACATCCCACGTGAAACTGTCGAGATCATGGTGTCTAAAAATCTGTGTTTTTAAACTTCGGTTTTGGGAAGTTTGTGGGCGGGGGGGTGCTGCTGCAGGGCAGTTCCTTCACCGTTCGGTAAGCCCTTCTTTGACAGAATTAGGAGAGTTCATTCAACAATACTATACTGTCATTCAATATATGACAAAACTTAGGCCCCTCTTACACTGACGAAGTAATCAGTTCGAACAGCTCCGCCACACAAAATGCACGTGCTCGATGCCAAAATTCTGCACACTTCCTTTCCACTCCTTACTCTGAAGCACATACGGAAAGCCAACATGATAAAAGACACTTTGTGTTTAAAACAACTTCATAAAAATTAATGTTGTTACAAGGCGTACGGAATTAAGCACATTTATTTACCTATGAGCTGTCTCAAATCATCTCCTGTTCTCACAGTTTACAGGCAGTTGGCACACCTGTACCATACGCCCAGTGCTGACGACGACAACTTGAGTTGTGTCACCGACACGTACTCTGTTCGTCAAGGCAACGCCAGCAATGTAACAACGTATGCATATTACACAGGGTACGTTTACAATTGTACATCGATTAAACATCTTCAATCCATATGGCCGATCCCAGCGGCCGCGCGGTCTAAGGCGTAGGTCTGCGGCCGAGGGCTTGCTGGGATTGCGGGTTCGAATCTCACCGGTGGCATGGATGTTTGTCTTGTACAGTGTTTGTGTTGTCAGGTAGAGGTCTCTGCGACTGGCCGATCCCTCGTCCAGATGAGTCCTACAGACTGTGGTGTGTGCTTGAGTGTGATCAAGTGAAAATAAACAACCTCGACACCTACTGTGAGTAGGTAGAAGGGGTAAGGCCTACGAAACGAAACAATCCATACGACGTAGTTTGCTGTTTAGACGCTGACAGATTCTGCAGGCTCCAGTGGGTCTACTGTACTGTCACGTGGTTTCAGGCTGAAGAGGCCGTGAAGGACAGTATATAGTGTAATGTTATACAGTATGGGTTTATTAGCTTGTTTTATAACGCAATTGAAAATTTGCAAATCAGCTCTTTTCAGTTACGTTTTCCACAGTTCGAATTAACAGCTCGCTAAACACGGCACTCATACGAGGTTCCGTACAGCATCCATCGCTCAGAAACTCGTAAGGCTAACAGTAGAAAACACACCTGTATATACTTCCGCAGGGAGGGCACATTATCGAGGCACATGTGGGTATAGAGCACGTACTGACACTAAGTTAAAAAAATGGGTGACAATCACGTTGCGAAATTTGTGTGCTTATTACGGAGACATCTACGGAGAACAGCTGAAACTAAATGTTGGAAATATATGGGATACATTTTTGGGTTGAAATTTTAAGATTGGGGAATAAAAATATAAGCTGGTATGGAATGTACAGTTGAAACTTATACAAAGAAAATTTCAGCATAGCGTTCATTACATGTACAACTTTTATTTATGAAAATTCTAGATACGCAGAGATAATAAATTTGTGTCTGTTTTTGAAATCGTAGGGTTAGCGTCCATACTTACAGGCGTATCGGACACCTAATTCTGAGCCTTATTAATCTAAGCAACACAATTTTCAGATTCTAACATTATATACATGACGATGCTGTTTTCACAACAAACAGAAACTTTAATATTTTTTCTTCTTCTAAGTGATATCATCATCGTAGCAAGTTCACGAGAAAAGTTGAAAGTTAGCCAGTGAAAGGCTAGTTCTTAGGTCGTTTACACAGAAATAAGAATGTTTTCAACAGTCTTACGCTGTGTATAAATTTCATAGCTTATATTTTGCCTGTCATGAAGTCTTATGTTACGTTATTGGGTTTCACAGAGAAAAAAGCAAACGCAGTTACACTGGCCACGCTCGCGATTGGGACAATACAGGATTCAACGTAACATACGACACGGAACGTAAGTATGGACTAAAGTGACTGGCAAAAAGACCTTGGAGCATCGCGTGTATAATGCAAAAAAATGGTAAACTTTCATCTCCTTTAAAGTTCACAGCAGATTTTTTAAAATAACCACAGCCAATTAGCACATTACGGGAATTCAAACTGTTTGAATGCAAATTCCAACAAAATTTATCAAACGTTTGGCAATAAACGTTTGTTTTCACTTACGGTTATCTCAGTCTGTATAATTATTAATGTCCCACCGAAAAACAGGTTTTCAGTTTTTGGAGGGGAAGGAAAATTTTCTTATCTCCGCAGCATCCACACCATCCCTCGACCCAACAAGATTTATGTTCCCACGGTATCGGGAACTCATTTGAGAACGTCAGACACTTGATGAATCCAGGCGTCTGCGCAAATTCAAATAAAGCCCTTCATAGGAATGCATGGAGATATTTTCCATTCATACATACGCCTTAGTGGTTAATTCAGACAACGGATATGTTTAACCTTTTAAAGCCTAGCGGTAACTTTACGTACGACCAGGTTTAACATTAAAAAATTCTACGTAGTGCCCACATTGCGTTTATGTGTTTTGTACGGATCTCAGCACAAACAGCAACTTTTGCCTTATAAAACATTAAGAGACTGGTTTTTATAACCGAAGTGGAGAGTGTTTACAGCGCGGTACGCACTGAGTCCTTATATAAAACAGACACGCTTCGTCTTTAAAGGGTTAAACAAGACAGAAGGCGTAATATGAGACTGGAAATTTGTTATAAAATGAAGCTTCAAAATTTATAGGTGTTACTATCTATTTTAGGATGAACAAGCAACGGAGACGGGTCGGATCTGTAGCAGGTGTTAGTAATACTACAGTTCAGACGGATGATATGAGGCAACTGACCTATCTGCAAAACAAATGCGCTACGGCGAATATAGTAATAACAGTTCGAAGAACTGGGAAGTTACGTTGTGAACTGGGTAATGTGGTGCAGGATGGAAACGTGTGTGGGATCCAACTGCATTTGTTCTTTACTTCAATAAAAATTTCAAGTGATTAATAAAACACAGGAACAAATATCTTATCATAAAAACAAAATTTTTTTTGTTTATAAAATTGCTGCATGTTTCGACACCTTACTGTCATCAGACTTAAAAATATATTAGACATTTTCAAAACTTAATATTCCGGAACAATCCATTAATAATATTCCACTTCTACCCACTCTTGTATTAAGCCAAAGAATGCAGCCGAAACGATTTGACTAATGACGCTGCGTCAACACAGACCTTCCAGAGGAATATAAGCACTGACACCTGTTGACACATGTAAGTGAAGGCGGCACCTCCCTTCTGAAAGTCGCGATCGTAATGCCTCGTGACGGCAAGCTATATTCCAGAAGAACGGAAGAATCCACACATTTCAGGTCGTCTTTCTAAATCCCTCAGCGAAACAGCAGAATAGTTCAGAAACTCATTCCTTCAAACCGTTTCCGAGTCGCAAAACATTAGCTTCTTCCCATATTATTCGACGGTATGTTAGTGCTAGAGTTGAAGAAGTGTCGCTCAACAATCAATGATATCACCATGCGCCACAGAATTTAATTCTGTGATTTAAAGTACAAGGCATTGCTCCATAAAATAACTTTCATTTACGCCACTTTTGCAGCAACATGGGACGGCAGACTGTACATTGCAGCAGCTGACTACAAACGATACTGCATTGTTATGTTCTGCTCAGGTGGTTCAGACCCAGGTAAGTACGTCTCCAGTGAACGAGTGACAGACGCCTAACTATTAAAGTCGTTATTGTCAAAATTACAGATCATCACCAGTGACAGCATGTACATACTCAGCAGGCACGGCGATTAACCCTTTAAAGACGAAGCGTATCTGTTTTATATAAGGACTCAGTACGTACCGCGCTGTAAACACTCTCCACTTCGGTTATAAAAACCAGTCTCTTAATGTTCTATAAGGCAAAAGTTGCTGTTTGTTCCGAGATCCGTACAAAACACATAAACGCAATGTGGGCACCACGTAGAATTTTTTAATGTTAAACCTGGTCGTATGTAAAGTTACCGCTAGGCTTTAAAAGGTTAAAAACGAAACGTATCTGTTTTATATAAGGACTCAGTGCGTACCGCGCTGTAAACACTCTCCACTTCGGTTATAAAAACCAGCCTCTTAACGTGTTATAAGGCAAAAGTTGTTGTTTGTTCTGAGATCCGTACAAAACACATAAACGCAATGTGGGCACCACGTAGAATTTTTTAATGTTAAACCTGGTGGTACGTAAAGTTACCGCTAGGCTTTAAAAGGTTAAGCTGTCACATGCGGAAAGTAAACAAGCTGTCTGCGACAGAGTAACATACACACATGGTCAGCAAAGCAATTATAAACAGTTTAATGGACTAGCTTTTGAATATCACTGTGCACTGCAGGCAGCAATTTGATTATGGCGAAGAGGCGGTTAGAGCTGTCACATGAAAATTTGGCTGCGCGGGTTGGAAAGTGTCAGAAAAGTAAATGCGTCACACTCATATCTCGGCTAGGGGGGCTTATGGCCAAAACTCGCAATCAGTTCTACTGTGACTGCACTGTAATGCCACCGACTGCGGTTACAACACGTCTATATATTATAAACAAGAAAACATAATTCCATCACACAGCTCGAGCATCAGAAATGGATTACGCCACGGGTGCACAGATTTTCCCACAAATCTAAGAAGCAGCTCGAAATTCTACCCGTCCGAAGTGTGATATGAACGAAGTTACAAACTGAGCCCCCCCCCCCCCCAGAGCTAGGCGCCGCTGTAAAAAATGTATATATATATTCTTTTTGACTGCAAATGGGCTTGTACCCAGTGGCAGTGGTGCTACAATAACACACACCACACAAAGTAACACACCGCACTCAAACAGAACACAGTACACAAAATTAAAAAACAGTAAGGACACCTACTGCACACAGTAAATACAATTACAATACAAATGCAATTACAATTACAAATACAATTACAAATACAATACACATACAAATACAATACAAACACAATTACAATTAACCTAAAGTTGATGAATTAATATTAAAAAAATATTAAGCACACTGTACAGTAAAACAGTCACAGTACTGCATTGCATAACTGCATGAACCGATGCACTGCACTTCACCGTGACCTTGCCTTCATTCCACTTCACTACACTTATGTAACGTTCACATCCCCGCCACGATTAACCTCCCTTCACTTCACTTCACTACATTTTTTTGATGATTTCCACCACACATTCACTTCACCTCACTTATCACTTTCCAAATCCTCTTCCTAAAATTACTCGGTATACAGGAGAGCGTCCCTAAAGCATCTGCAGGCAGTTGGTTCCAGAGCGGGATGGTCCTTTTACAAAGGAATATTTTCCGATATCTGTCCTTTGCTTTCTGCCCCTAACTTTCCAATCATGATCGACCCTGCTTAGGTAGCACGGACGTCGTACTCTGTCACCTGCAGCCTTCCAAGCCCATGGAAACATTTCGGCAGGGACTTTTGTAACCCTAAAACGTCTAACATGCAAACCATTAAAATTCCCTGCCAAACAGCACCGATCTCTTCTCCGGCACTCCTCTGTGACCCAAGGAAACCAGGCCGCAGTGCAGCGCTGTCACCAACTGTGTTTACAGAAAGGTTACACACGTGGAGGCGGATGCCTGGCACAGCTCGAGAGAATTCTGCAGACTGTCACTCAGAGGATCGTTTGTTTACGGAGCTCGTATATTAATTTATATTTTCTACGAGGTTTACTTCTTGCAGCTGTTTCTAAACTGTTTCCAGTGCTTACTTACGTCTCCTCTCGTCGTGCCAACCCTGACGGCGCGACAGTGACAGGAGTCAAGCAGGCCTTGAGTGATAACGGCATACATATCGAGGGGCCGAAGCGTTCAAGTACCGACAGCTGGCCGAAGCGACAGAAACTTGAGCACGTGTGACGACTGGCAAACTGTGTTAGTGGAGTCCGGCGTACAAGGCACTATTTTTTGCTGTAATCAAGGTTTATTGGAAGAAGTTCATAGCGTTCATATATAAAGTAAATTGGGACAAACACATGAATAAAATGTACTATGTAATGCATCTTTCTTTAATAATGTTAACTAATGTTCCCCGACATATATTTCGGCGCTGTAAGGCGTAATTCTCCACGCCAGTACCACCACAGACCCAACCGTGCAAATTCAACGTAACGCATATTCTACATGGCCACAGGATATCTGACTGACTGACTAACTAACTAACTAACTAACTAACTAACTAACTCCATGGAGCAGAGGCCTTCTTGAGAAGCTAACAGTTTCTCAGATAGTCAAGCAATTCCCCGCATTTTATGGAACCCGGAGGTTCATTACCGCATTCACAACATCCCGCCACTTGTCCCTATCCTGAGCCAGCTCAATCCAGTCCATACCCCATCCCACTTCTAGAAGGTCCATTTTAATATTATCCTCCCATCTACGACTGGGTCTCCCAAGTGGTCGCCTTCCCTCAGGTCTCCCCACCAAAATGGCAAAAGGATAACAGCTCCCAAATCACATACGCGTCTAAGGATACATAACCACTCATCCTATTGTACCAGCATAACTGGACGTTCATCAATCTACTACACGAAAAACTCATACGGTGTATGTATACAGTAATCTCATTTTATCAATTTTTAACCACGAGTGGAAGTGTTTAAACGATTTTTAAAGACAAGTGCATATTACATCATTTTACATAGTTTAGCTTACCTTGGTGATCACTAAGATATGTATGTGTGCATTGCGAATGGAATCAGTGCTTCTGAAAGTGATCAAGCGAACTGGTGAGTTTAAATGTTCTGCCAAAGAACCAAATGGATCATTCAGTGAACTGCACACTCAGTGACCCCCTGGTGATGGCGATTCACAACGCCGAAACATGTGTTGGGGAATATTAGTTAATGTTGATGAAGAAAGGTCCATTACTTGTTACAGTTTATTCATATACTCTAAAATGCACGGTGCTAACCATATAAAATGGGACAAATGTAATTAGTGTGGCCAATAAATCTGTGAAACTTTGGACACATCGCCTTTCTCTCTTTCCTTTTCACCTCTAAGAAACCTTCATTATGTTAGCAATTAAAATTCCTTAATTAAACATATATATCGCAGAAAACGAGTGTCTTGCATACAGAAAAAAAAACAACGACGTATTACCCACAACGGCGTGGCATCTATATCGTTTTGTCAGCGGACAGTGAAGCGAGTTCTCCGTCCGCTGCAACATTTCAAACTGAAATTTGAATTTTGATTTTCCTGAGCAGTTACAGGCTTCCGCCGCGGTGTAAATGAGATCTTAGGCTTTCTGCAATGTTACACAACGTACATTGTGTGTTGGGTACAGACGTTTCGGGACGACCTCTCAGTCCCGTCCCCAAGGGCTGAACAGTCCAAGAAGACCGCTTGACCCTTGAAATAGGGACCAATACGTTGAGCCCACATGCCGGTAATTAGTGAGCAATCTACGCTGAGGAAACTCCGTTGTTTTGTTTTCTAAATTCTATGTAAGTGCGTTTGTACCTACCCATAGAAAAAACACGTGCAACAAATATTCGTAGGGAAGCAAAGTGTTGCTGAGGGTGTGTCAGTGAACTCGTGTGGTTACAGTGCAGACAGGTGGCTCCTTTGTGGCGTGTAGGGCAAACCGCGCAGTAAACTGATTGCATGTAGCGTGGATAAGGTATTTTGTTGTGGGTGGGAAGTTGCTCTCTAACAAGCCAGCATCGCAGCTCCTCGCTAAGCTGCTCTTTACGCTATTTCCTACATTCTGTTTTTACTTCTTCCTTCTCACGCCCACATATCTTCTCCGCACCCTATTCCCACACACCTTCAGCCGATGTCCTCCCCTGAATGTAAGACACCAAGTTTGACACCCATAAAAACAACAGGCAAACCTACAGTTCTGTTTATTTTGGTCTTCACATTCTCAGATAGCTGAAGGCAGTGGCAATGTTCCGCACCGAATGGCAGGAGACTTTCCGCATTTTCTCCTGCATCGTCTATAATTTGTTATGCACTAACATCCTACCATTCGACTATAAACGCATCTTCAAATGAGAAAAGTACCAGTCGAACAGTTATGTCCACTTTCATTCTACATTCCCAGCCCATCGTCAGTTTAATTTTCTCTGAAAAAGGTAACTTTTACTCCAACAAATTGCTTCCTGAAGATAGCTATAACAAATAGCCCGAACACCTTCTAGTAGTCTCCTATGTATGTGGGTAGTTGAGACTTCGGCATTCATGCACAGGCACTCCCTACGGCCGTCTGTATGCACAGCCTTCCTCAAGGCAGGATCGTTTTATCCCCAGTGGTTAGAACTAGTCATAAGAACGCCCATGAAACGAATAATAGGGCAAATCTTTTCGACGCCGATTGGGATAAGCACAGATTGGCGGTACACAGAGAGTGCGAACCCGACGCACTGTTACGTGAGACGCCCGGTATCTACGGTCCTGAGGGCTACTGGAAGAACCGGGGCATATGTGAATGCTTAGCGGTCTACAGCCCTCGGTCGAGGATCAGGTAAAGACCGTTCGCACACGCTGTAATGTTCACGTGTACTGAAGGGATATGGAGGTTTAACCCTAACCGCGCCAGCGGCAGCACTACATTAATGTGTACTTTTCGGGTTGCTGGCAGTCCGAAATTAGTATCTGTTTTCCTTCGGTAAGCATTCTTCCTTTCTTATTCTCACCACAGTCTGCCTTCTCACTCAAAGTACAGGGCGCTGCTGTTGCATCTGATCGCACTGAGGGACTCTCACACACACCACACTGGGAAAGACACCTCTGGACGACGGATCGGCCGGTCGCAAAGTCCTCAACACCTACAATGCGTGTCTACAGAAGGTCAGAAAAAGAGAAACAAAAAATTGACTATCAAATAACAACCCCAAGAAGCGACATCCACATATACTGACCGAGGGGCGGCAGTTACCGAAGACGGGTGATTTTCGATATTTCTGTCCTTAGCGTTCTGAACAACAACAGCGTTCGGAACCAACACCGTGAATTAATTCCGAACTGCCACCTTGCTTGTACGAACTGCAGTCCACATAGCGATTGCAATCAAAACGGTCTTCCCCACGCTGTATTACAGAAATCGTCTCTCTCATTCCACTTGCTAACTAAAGGTAAAGGTCGCCCTACATTAGGCCGTGAGGGCCCAAAGAGAAAGCAGAGGTACAGCTGCACTATTTAACCTCGGCGCTAGATCGGGGTGCGACGTTAGCGTTATGCTTCGGCAGCTTAACCCCTACGAAGAACACCCGGTATCCATAATACAGGACGCTTGGTGGGCCCCAGGGCCAGTCTTTTCTTTCTGATTGACTGGGAAACACTCAATGAACGACTAAAGGAACTGAATTCCAAAGTACATGAAAAATGAATTAACCTTGGTTTTTATGCCTAGAACTTGTGTCATCTTATCTGTCTCTCAGTTTTTCTTTATTGTTTTAAAAACATTAATTAGTTCCCAGTCACATTCCGTTTTGCTGACTTCACGTTCCTCAGTTGTTTGTAGTTACTCAGGTATGTCAGTTGTTTCGACACTCACACAGCAACACACACTGACCGGCTCCGCAACATGATACACCTGTTCTCTCGTCAGTCCGCACGGTATTTTTCTTTCAAATATCTGAAACTTACATTACGTTGGCAATAGCCTGCATAACAAGGACAAACGTTGTCAGAACAAAAACTGGCATCCTTCCTCAAACTAACAAATACATCCATCAATCATTCCTGACCTCGCGATAAGTTTGGACGGTACATCAAAAAAGAAATTCCCATAAATCACATCTTCGGTTTCACTCAGCTAAGGGCAGCTGATATGATAAAACTGCATATTTGGCTTTCAGAGGTGCAACGTGTTCAGAAATGTGCCATATAAAAGTGGCAGTAACAACACAACGGGTTCCAGTAAACCTACAGTTGAAGAAAGACGACGTCTACAGCTCGAAATTTGTAAGTACGAAGTCTGTAATTACTTTGCTATATAGATGCGGCCTGTCAACATATAAGAGCTGGCACAGTAAGGTAATCCAGTCCAGTCGAGTCGAATTATGTCAGTGTCTTTAATAAGCTGCAAAGGCGGAACCTTCATTTCACTCCACTGAGACAGACGCAGAGGATGGAACAGCCTGTGCGTCTGTACAGTCACTGCAACACAATATGACTCTACTGGAGAAGGTCACTGCCCTCACTGCTTACAGAGAGAGGTTTTACGGAGTGTGAGGTTTACTGCAGTGTGAGATGTGACGCCGTGCAGTTTGGTAGACATGTCTACGTCACTGCAACAAGCTGATACCTGTCTAACGAAACTACACGGCGTCATATGCTACAAGACAGTAACCTTCACATTCCGCCTGTTGTCCTTTATTAAGCCCGCACACCGCTAATGTGTCGGTGTGTCGATTCAGGCTTAACAATCGTATAGCTTAGTTTTGGAAAACCCAAAGCGCAAATCAACTTAGAATCCTAACTGTAGCCGGGGGGCCACTGCAAACTGGTAACATTGAGACGTTCGGTGTGTGTGTGTGTGTGTGTGTGTGTGTGTGTGGTTGGAGCTGCTTGAAGTGGCTCTATATCGGTTCCGTTAGTTGCACAGGGCGGCCATAAAGTCAGCTAACCGTTTGGGAATTGAATATTTGAATTCCAAACGGACTTTGATAACAAAAACAAGAACCACTTCCAAAAAAATTGTATAAAAATTCTGTCTCCATGAAGATGGAGGAAGTACTTTCTCCGGAACCTACTAACAAACCAAATGCACTATACGATGCACAAACAGAACGACAACCATCATTTCCACAGCAAGAACCACGAAAACCCGGAACCTTACAGCTGTCGCTCTGTTACAAATAGCTGCATAAGGAGTGATCTCAATGCGGCTCGCGCACGTTGTCGGTAGAAATACACTGCGGTGGTTTACAGCCACACGGGGCTGACGGGAAACGTGGTTTAAAAGACTTTACAAAGTAACGAGACTCATAAGTAACTGAAAGTAAAGTATTGTGACTGGATGAACAGAAATACGACACAAACAAATACACAAAACACATTTGATGATATCAATGCATGGTCCTTGTCTAAGTTCTCTCGTGAAGTGAGGTTCCTACAGCTAGCCTACCTGACACCTGCGAAGACTCTAGCCGCCTTACTGGAAGAGCAGCTGATACCACATACTGTCTGTCAGTTCAAACAGTTATACACGCCGTCCATTGGTTGAGATACCCGAGTCGAATTCGGAAATTCCTAAATTCAAATTTCACACGGGAGGCAAGCCATTATGAATTTCATTGCGCCATTGAATTCTAACATTTTCATTGCGTCACTGCCACTTCCTTCATAACACTTCCAAACGCACACTGCACTGACAGGTAAATTGTGCACAAAATTAACCCACATATCCACTTGGTGTGCGAACTGCCTGTAACAGTGGAAGTACACAGAGCAGAATGCAGCCTGTCCAATGCTGACTGCCGCTTCTTCCCAAATCAAAAGTATCCCTGTTGCTGCACCTGGCTTAACGTAAGTAGCACTAACCCTGAACACATAACAATGAGTGGTGGAATATCAAAGGAACAAGAAGCAGTAAATATAAGGGGAAATATTCTTAGCCTAATACGAAATAGTATCTGTGCACCTGCACTGTGTGGAACACCTGCCCAGCCAGCTGTTTCAACAATAAATTTGGCACACGAGGAAGGATGGTATTGACTTGACACCGACGTTCAGGCCTGTGTCAATCTTCATCGAATAAAACGTGTGCAAGAGCAGCTGGTGTTTCACGACTGTGTCCACCGTATTCACTGTGCGTAGGCAAAGGAACAAACAGAATTCACATGACACTTGTTTTCAGGAATTACAGGAATTACAGGCAACATGCTGCTCATCGTCCTTTTGGGTCTGATCGCCAAGTTAGCGTTGGTTTCCACTGACTGCGACCTTGGTACTGTGAAAGTGAAAAGCTTTGATTGGTCTAAGGTGGGTGCTACAGTACTGACACGTTTCCTGTAACAAGCAGGTGTAAGATCTGCTGCTTGCTTTTGTATCTTCTCTGTGGTCCAATTAAGGAAATCTCAATAAATCAGACTGTAAACATTACAGTACCTGAGTTATTTCTGAATCATTAATTAGTGATGATGTGAAAGGAACGTCTCATGGCCTAATTTCTCTCTCTCATGTCTGATGGCCTCTCATGTCTGATGCAGTTCTCTCGGCGCAGCTATGAACACCCGGATTCAAATCCCAGGATTTAAGAAAAATCGGTCAATTAGTAATTTGACAAGACGTGTAGAGTTAAGAAGTTGCACTCAACAGAAATGTGTGACAAAAGACACTCCTGTTCTCACAGATCGCAGATTCCCGTCCTTGGTACTGGCTTCTGCATAGCCACGAAGAAGCCTTGGACAGACTGGGCTGCCTTGTAACTACATTATCAGATCCTGCTGGAGACAGCAGCGCAATAATTACCGACGCATACGATACCAGGTGCGCTGGCAAATATCCAGGCTTTGTTCACTGCAATTTGCGGCGGTCAGTCGAAATAATGTGGAAGGCAGAATTTCTGTTCACACGTTTGGATGGGCGCTAAGTGAGGGTGGCAAAATATCTGGGTCTAACTCTGATTACATTGAATATTTTATTCAGCTTGCGACTGTTAATATATTCAGCCCTGTACGTGTCTTGTTGGACAGACGCCGCAGTTTCTGCAGGCTCCAGTTTACCCGCTGTATCGTCGGCTGATGGACAGGCTAAAGCATTTGTGAAGGAAATTAATTATACTTAATTGCATAATGTAAGGGCAATTTATTTGCACACTCCTCTAAATTCAAACTAAATTTACGTAGGCTTTTATTCCACACACGGCAGTAACAGGTTTCCAAAGACGGCACCAACATGGCCATTCATTAAGCGGCCACCAAACAGAAAACATTAAAAACTGTAGCGGTTGGTAATAAAAATAACTTGCATGCAAAAGAAACACATTTGTAACAAACATGGTAGGGAATTTAAAACACATACGAGTATTTTTACATTCAACTCTCTCGTGAATTCTAAGGTTTTCAGGACGGTTAAACAAAAGGGGCGAAATCTTCAGCACAGTTAGTCTGTGCCACGCACACGTCTTTGCTTACAATAAGCCGTCACTGACTCTTATGTTCTTGTGTTCAACAGGGAACGTCGTCGCGTTGCATTCATTGGTAATGTAACTAACTTGAACAAAACAGGACTTTTCGAACTGCAGTATACAGACCGTAAGTATAGGGCAAAGTGTTTGACAAAATAGCGTCACGGTTTCGCACTAACAAAGTAATGAACGGTAAGGTGACACCGCGTTTCATACAAACGCCCCACGTGTTTATCGATAATGGAACATAATCAGAATTTCAATGGCCCATGCCAATCAGATTGAATAAAATTACACAAACCCAATCAATTTTCACCTACTTTTAAATTATGATATCTTTAACTCAATACGTGTGTTGAAAAACAAATTTTCTGGAAGATCATGAAACGGAATTCCTTTTGTGACCGGGAAGGAAACTTTGCTTAGATCCACAGCGATCTTGGTCTACAATATTGGGAGGAACGAACTAAGCAGTAGGATACGGAGAGTGCGTGTAACACGTGTGGGAGAGATTCCAGGTGCGTCACAAATTGTGTGCGCATAACCTAACTATATATGCTGATTTCTGGAACAAGAACGCTGGTGAGAGGACAAACGCAAGTGGGCATAAGAGACAGGAGTACTTTGTGAATGGAATTGAAGTGGCGCAGAACATTAACAGTTCCGTTACCCTTAATTTTTATTTATTCCTTGTTAATTTCATTGCACTTTTAAACGTGAACATTTTGGAACAAATTTTTATTAACATTCTGACGGCATCCAATGCGTCTTACTTTCTTTGCCAACTGATGTAGTGCGCCGAAACATGTGACTGATAAAGTGACCTTAATACAACCAACCAAATCCACAATATATCAAGGTAAGCTCATGTTCAAACCTTAAAACATAATGTCTCTAACGTGTTTCGTCTTCCCATGGGTCATCGCCAGGGAGAAAGTACATCAATTACATATATATACCCATGAAGTAAAGCTGAAGCATTTTAAAAGTTACACAACTCCGCTGCAGTAAAAATTGGTGTCTTGAACAGTACGCCGTAGCATAAAATGTAGCATGCAGATTACTTTATGCTGCTCTATGCTGCTCAACACACAAAGGTTCACTGCAGCTGCTAGTGCGAGTAAAAATAACCTCTCAGTTTTGCTTCATGTTTGTACGTGTCATATAGACGTACGTTCCCTCTGATGGTGACTCATTGCCTAAACATGCTGTAGATATCATGTTTATATGTTACACAGCATTATGTTACATTGCGCTTCGTGTTGTTTACATTATGTTTTAAATTTTAAATACAACCTTACATTAGCATTTTTAAATCACCCATAACGGTGCATTGAATCTTTAGATGTGGAAGCTAAAAACAGCAAATGCACACAAGTGTATGACCATGTATTATACGCGCAGTACACTTACTGCATGTTTCGGCCACTTATGGACCATCATCCCTGAGAATGGCCACACGAGTTGCCGACACATGCAGGAGGTATCGCTACGTTTATAGCACAGTATATGTTCACACACTTGCATGCACGTGGAGGTTTTAGCTTCCATATACTCGTATACTTTACAGTGACACGTTGTGCATTTGTTTGGTTATTGTCAGATAAAATAATGCGTCGAGTGAACGGTATTGCAGTTAACCGATAAAGGGTTTGCTCAAACTCCTGCTCTGGATGTTTCAGGTTCAAATCTCGACACAGACACTGACTAACCTCAATCACATTTCTCAGTTCATCACCAGCACGCAGCCATCTTTCCTGAAAGTTTTTCTCATTTGCCTCACGTGCCCTCATCCTCACATTACTTACAATATGTGACTGCTGAAATTGATGAAGTGTCATGAAATAATACGCAATCTCTCCCAACCTCACTCAGTGTAATTCCTCATTTTAACTTCTAACAAGCTCCTTCACACAAAAAATTCACTTTTGCCACTTTTGCAGCAACGTGGAATGGGCGCTTCATCATCCCAGCGATGGACTACGACCGCTACTTCATTATGAATTTCTGCCCATACAAGTTAAACAAACGTGAGTACGTCTCTTCTGAAGGTGTGAAATAAGCAAAAAATTGGCCTGTACTAAGCGCCTTCGCAAATTAGTGCCAAGCGACTATTAGCTTCATCATGTCTGTTTGTCTCTCTGTCTGTCCGTCCGTCCGTCCGTCTGACTGTCTGTCCGTCCGCACGGAAGATCTCGGCTCCCACTGGACGGATTTCCACCAAATTTGATATTTGGGAGTTTTTCGAAAACCTATCGAGAAATTTCAAGTTTCATTAAAATCTGACAAGAATTAAGGCTACCTTACATGGATACCTATGTACATTTGTGATAATATCGCCCTCAATTGTTCTTAAAATGACAAATACTTCAGACAAACGTTCTAGAGGAAACCAAAACCCACATTTTATATCCAATAACGTTTTTATGAAAATCGTACCATTTATTAGATAGTGTGGAAAAATATGGCACAGCCAGACAGGCCACAGGCAATATAATACAGCGCATGCGCATTGCATGCCGGGTAACTAAAGCTATAGACACGCACTCGGAATATGTAATATTTACTGCCTTCCCACAGCAAAAATGATTGCGCGAACGCGCCACAATGTTACGTTACGCGTACACTGACTGTCCTCTTTTAATTTCGCTAGACAAATTGTGCCGTTTGATCCACATTAACTGTAAAACTTCAACACGTAACACACGTAGAAACGCACGTAGCTTTAAGAGAACACGTTCACATCAAGCCGTTTTGCCACCAGAATACTGTACAGCACACAAGCCAGTGAGGTTAACGTGAAACGCACTGCGTTCTGAGGTGTTCCCCTCCGTTCACCTTTGGCATATGTAAACCAGTTCCTAGCGCCAGCCGTCGGCGAACGCTACGTGTATCCCCAGCACGTCTTCATACCGAATGCCTACAAGACAGGAAGGGAATATAGCGAAATGTACTGCAAGGTGATTGAGGGGGTAGAAGCGTAACAAATGTTCCTTAGTCAAAATTTATTCACTGACACTTCTCTGAATTTTAATCCTACAGACGTTTCTAATTTGCTTGCAGATATTTTTGGTGTGGCGTTTCACACCTCGGACCCTGACAAATCGACACTGGAGAACGTGAAGAGAGATTTGCAAGAGAATGGCATAGATATCACCCAGCTGCCCTTTCGAACAAGAGATCACTGTCAGCAGGTATAATCTGCAACAGATGGAGGGAGTTCCGCATAGCGTCACTCGAGTGGGAAATGTAACGCACACTTGCACCTTTGGAAACATTTTGAAGAGATGAATATAGTGTTTGTATGCCACACGCTGTATGGGAGCTGGAAATTATATCTAATGCACTTTAACATGATGACAACTTCCGTTTCCTTTTCCTCACTTTGTTGCTAACAGAGGAGGCTAATTTATTTAAGGGAGATCTGGGATCTTCTGGGACGTTACGCGGCGTCGTGTCGTAAACAATCACCACAGGACGCCGCGTAAGGTCCCAGAAGAACACAGATCCTATCAATATCTCAGCAGAAGCCTGAAATCAAAGATATATTGGGATTTTCTCTAAGGCTAAGGTAGCTCAGCGTATATAGTGACTAGTCTACGGTATGGACGAATGTGGTTCATTTCCCATATATGGAACAGAGATCTTTATCCTGTGCAATGCGTCCATTATGGGTCTTGGGCCATGCGTCGTAGTCAGTGGGTACCGGGGGTTCGTTCTGCCAAGGAGTAGCCGAAGGGCGTTGCAGTTAACGGCATGCCTCCACAGTGCCGAGGCTAAGGATGCGTGGAGCTATAACTTTGCTCCATTGTATGCTCCCGCGGTATTTTGTTCAATGAAGCACAGAGACAATCTGGCGTTTAGAAGTTCGAGACAGTACTTGTGGAAGATTGCCCGCCAGGTGCTGACAGTGTTTAGCCCTTTAAAGTCCAGTGCTTGCTTATGTACCGCCAGGTTTAACATTTAACAATTCTACGTTCTGCCCACACAGTGTATTTATTTGTTTTGTGTGGATCTCAGAACAAACGGCGATTATTTCCCCATACAGCACTAACGGATTGGTTTTTCTAACCGAGACGGAGTGTTTACTGCGCGGTCCGAACTGAATCCTTTTATATATATACAAGTATACACCGTACGTTAATTCCATTGTTCAAAGTGTTTAGCTTCTTTTATAATATTTACGGAAGGACATTTAATGTGCAGAATGTTATAAAACAATCATTAATTTATTTTATGTGTTATTTAAGGACGCGGTTAGCTGCTGACAATACACAGGGGAGGGTGAAGTGGAGGATGATTATTCACTGATTAATTAGAAACGATGTGGAAGGAAACTATAGCGGTTTTGAGATAAGACACCCGCATTTTCCTGAAGGGGCTACTCCTCATCCGAATAGTAAGTCTACTGCCAAAATTCGAATATGGACCCACCGGGATACGACGCAGGAGTGACAACCACACCACTCAACCGCGGCGTAAGCATAAAAGAAATTTAACGGAGTTGCACTGGTGATCGCCCTTCGGTTACAAGCTGAAACAGGTATAAATATTTCGGTCCCCTGATGCATTTTATCAGCAGCTTGATCGGGTCTCCCTCAAGGGGAGTGTTTGTCCAGTCGATAACAGCTAAGCCACTGTGCACAGTGTACTGAAACTTGACGCCCGACGTCCTGGCATTAGCTGTGCTCAGCATGGCACTGGCTGCCGTACTTCTGGTCTGGTCCGTTCTCACGACGGCCTCAATGCAACAAGTGTATCATAACGCCGACTGCAGCGATGACACTCCTGAAACCGCGCCGCCAATATTCACCACAGAGCCACCTACAGTTGATGCGGTAAGAAATATCATCATCACCAACATCAGCAGGATGTTGCACCATGTAAAGAATCTCTCAGCGTCTTCATATATCCACGGTATGTTCGTGCAAGTTATCGGTAAAAATACATTGCGGTTGTTTACAGGCACACGGGGTTCACATGAATCACATTTTAAAAGATTTAACAAAATAACGAGACTCATAAGTAACTGAAAGTAACCTGTTGTAGTTGCATGAACAGAAACAGGAGTCCGTCAAATAAGGAAACAAATATATGATTTTATTAATGCATGGCTTTTGCCTAAGTTGTCTCATAAAGCGAGGTGCCTACATTTTGCCTAGCTGACCACGCCTGTATTAACTTAACACATGGCAGCAGTTTATAGAGCACCTTACCGCTAAATACTGTGCTATCAGCCTGGCACAGTAAGTGCAACACGTCGTGTACGATACTTTGTTATACCACACAGATATTGCAGCTAAGGGTGGCCGGAGGGACAGCTGTCGCATAGCGGCTTGAATATCTAACGCCTTACGCCGGCGGCAACTTCTCCATCATGCCTGTGTGAAAGGTAGTCTGGAAATAAGGCTTTCTTTTCGGTTTGAATTCAACATTACATCTTTGCTTTTGCTAAAAAGAGAAGCCCCACGGATGATGGGGATCACGGCCTTCTATACGTTTAGCCTCCTATTTACTGTTGTGTTCCTCTCCAGGTCCGTCTGGCCTGTGTCAAACTGTAAAAGGCCATTACCGCTAACGTTGTTATTGCCAATACTGCGAGTCGGCTGGAAGGAAAATCGAAACTGATGGATCAAGAGTGGTGTGGAGTGTACAGCATTTCAGGTCACAACACCAACTTCGTTTTTACTATTTATTAATTTCCCAATTAATTTATTATTTATTTAGGGCGATGTCAATAAACATTTAAAACAAAATTTTTAGTAAGTAATGAAGTGAAAAGTGGGGAAGATGTCCTGGAAATATTTGAGGCCTTATACCGTCCACACACCTGGAGGGACTGAAGAAAATGATGTAAGACTTCAGGGGGGCCATTTTTGTAACCCATAAATAGAACTTCTAAATTTTATAATCGACTTCCCTTTCCATGACGGATACCAAAGTCACTTCACACAATTACCAGCGCTCACAGCATGGAGTATTTATTCCTACTATAGAATTTAGTGTTATAATGTCTTTCAGCTTTGTAAGTAAGATGTATAGGGAGAGTAGGAGTACAGCTCCATTTATTTTCCACTTCGCTACTGCATGCAGGTGAGCAGCTAACTTCACGTTCCGGCCGATTTACTCTTTAAAAGGACCCCAGTACCCACTAAACAGGGCGCCGAATGGGCCCCACAGTCGGTCTGCACGTTTTGGAGAATAAGAAAACCTCTTGCTGTTGTCGGGATGCCCTGATTCCAAATTCAGAATCACTGCCTTCCATTTATGTTGATATCAGCATCAGTCACACTGAAGATAGAGTCATCATGTTCCTCCGAAACATCTGAAGGAGCATGTGGTTCCAAATGTTCCCACAGTTCACCAAACTGTCACTGGAGCACCACCTTCCGTGAGTGCGTGAAATTTATATGAAAACATTACGTGAAGTTAAAAGACCGTTCTGTGCTGCATGAACGATATGGACACCTAAACTGGCATAACGAGCAAGAATGGATTAAGGCGATGTAGGGCAATTTCTTGTCTATCGCCAGGCAAGTAGCTACGGTCGTAAAGATCAGGACGTCGCCTGTCCGATAAGGGGCGGTTCATCACCAGCAGAGACGCCTTCTGTCACTTGCAGGCTCAGCAGGAGTACAGCCACGCACGAACGAACTGCGACGTTGTTTGAGTTGTCACAATTTAAGATAAGCATGTGTCCTTCAGGCTACCTTTAGTGGCCTCCAGCGTCAGTAAAATTGCTAAAAGCGAGTATCAGCTTCTTCATGTCTAGTACATTTTATTTCTTATCAATAGTACAGCCACAACCAACACTGCACATGCTAAACCTAAACGGGCTGCAGGTGTCAGCTCAACAAAACACCGTCAGGCCCTGACAGGAAAGTGTGGAAATTAAAATCCATGCATATTGCTAAGAGGGAAATCTCCATTCTTTTTAAAATTACCTATACACAAAATGTATACCAATACATAAACGTGCTGTGTAAGAGAAGTATATGTTCAAATGTAAATATAAAAGTTGCAAATATAAAAACACATGTAAGTATAGAATGTGAATGTAAAAAATGGAGTGAGATGGGAAGATGTGGATGTATGTGCGGCAGTACCAATGTGAGAGACAAGTGTCTCAGGTGGAGCGTAAAGCTTACTGTCCTGTGCGATGTGACGCCGTGTATATTGGTACACATGTCTACTTCACTACACCAAGTTGCTACCTGTCTGACGAAAGTACACGGGGGTTTATGCCACAAGACAAATAAATTTTACGCCCAATCTGTCCTTCTGTCTTATTCTTAGACCCACTGCAGTAGACGGAAGCGGATCAGAACGTAGGACACTTATTGTCTGAGTGGGTGGATTGAAGTGGATCGGTACGTAGGACACGTATTGTCTGAGTGGGTGGATTGAAGCGGATCGGTACGTAGGACACGTATTGTCTGAGTGGGTGGATTGAAGTGGATCGGTACGTAGGACACGTATTGTCTGAGTGGGTGGATTGAAGCGGATCGGTACGTAGGACACGTATTGTCTGAGTGGATGGATTGAAGTGGATCGGTACGTAGGACACGTATTGTCTGAGTGGGTGGATTGAAGTGGATCGGTACGTAAGACACGTATTGTCTTAGTGGGTGGATTGAAGTGGATCAGTATGTAGGACACGTATTGTCTGAGTGGGTGGATTGAATTGGATCAGTACGTAGGATACGTATTGTCTGAGTGGGTGGATTGAATAGGATCAGTACGTTGGACACGTATTGTCTGAGTGGGTGGATTGAAGTGGATCAGTACGTAGGACACGTATTGTCTGAGTGGGTGGATTGAAGTGGATCATTACGTAGGACACGTATTGTCTGAGTGGGTGGATTGAATTGGATCAGTACCTAGGACACATATTGTCTGAGTGGGTGGATTGAAGTGGATCAGTACGTAGGATACGTATTGTTTGAGTGGGTGGATTGAAGTGGATCAGTATGTAGGACACGTATTGTCTGAGTGGGTGGATTGAAGCGGATCCGTACGTAGGAAACTTATTGGCGTTTATATTTATTCTTTGGGCTTCATGCTGGGCACTTTGTTATCGAATGTTTTGATGCTCTGTGTTCATTTCTTGAAGGGGCTCACGATGCTGATCAGATTGCATTGCTGTTCTTCGTATGGTACTTGAGCATTTCTGTTCTCGCCTTGTTTGCATTTTTGCTTCTTCGACAGTGAAGGACATTACACTTGGACACTTTTTTTCTTCATCGGGATCTTGAGTTACACCTTCAGCTTCTGCTTGCTGACGTGGATCCACACTGAAGAGAGACACAGCTTTGCGTTTATTAATATTATGTCTTTTGCGCGGTGCTTGGGTTTCGTCAGCTGTCAGAAAACCTTCTTCAGTCTCAGCCAAAGGACATGTCTCTGCTGTATCGCCCTGCCGTTTGGCAGTGGTCGGTGGCCGTCCAACCTTTTTGAAAGAAATTCCAATCCAACCAGTCTGAACACTTTTCACACGTGACACATCAAAGGCAACACTGAAAAAAAGGGGGGTTTGCTCGTGGCCTTCTATAGACGTATGGTTTTGCTAAACAGATCGTGATGATAGATACGTCGTTGGGCAATTTCTCAGCATTTGCAAGTGACACCATAAAACATTATACGGTATCAGAAGCAGTCAATCAATTATGCCGGAAGAGTTAGCCCATTAAATACTATGAGTGTATGTCTGTAACCTTGCCTTAGTTATCCAGCATGCAGAGTGCATCTTTTCTACGCAGCATTAAATTGTCATTAATGGTCTGTCTGGCTGTATCAAAAGTTTCTATAATATCTTGACTCTTCTCCGACGGACTTAAAAGAGTATTAGTGGCAGTAGCCAGAACGAGGATTTAAATGGCCGCCACATATCAAGCGGGACGGAATTAACTAACTCCGTGGAGCAGAGGCCTTCTTGAGAAGCTGACAGTTTCTCAGCTTGTCAACAAATTCCCCGCATTTTATGGAACCCGGAGGTTCATTACCGCATTCACAGGAGCTCGCCACCTGTCCCTATCCTGAGCCAGCTCAATCCAGTCCACATCCACCCATCCCACGTCTTGAACATCCATCTTAATATTATCCTCCCATCTATGCCTGGGCCTCCCAAGTGGTCGCCTTCCCTCAGGTCTCCCCACCAAAATCTTGTATGCACCCCTCTTTTCCCCTATACGTGCTACATGCCCCGCCCATCTCGTTCTTCTCGATTTGATTACCCGAATAATATTTGGTGATGAGTACAGGTCATTAAGTTCCTCGTTATGTAGTCTTCTCCACTCCCCTGTCGCCTCGTACCTCTTAGGCCCAAATATCCTCCTCAGCACCCTATTTTCGAACACCCTCAGTCTTTGTTCCTCCCTCAGTGTGAGAGACCAAGTTTCACACCCATACAAAACAACTGGTAAAACTACAGTTCTGTATACCCTAATCTTGCTGGACGGAATTAGAGTCCTTATTTCTTTACCTCATTATCCTATTTCGCTAAAGTGGGCATATTTTAAAGATTTTTCGTGCTATTCGTTCGCAGTAAAAGGCAAGTTGAAGCATTATAATTGCATTAGTTAACTGCAGACATTTGCTATTTTTACACGATTTACACCCTTCGAATATGTGCTAATTACGCTGTTCGTCCTGTGGACGCTTGTTGACAATGAGTGCAGTTACATAGCGGGAAGATTATCGATGTGTGGCTAAGCTCCATACAGGCGTCAGTCTGGCAACGTGGCTGTGTCTTTTGCAGCAGCCGTGACCTAATCTAGTTAGCAGCTGATCAGTTATTTTCCTCGGCCCCTTAACACAAGCCAGAGAGTTCAACTGAATCAACACATTGATATGAGTCTGTGTTTTGATGACTTGAACGTTTATAAGCTATAAGTGACGTGTCTGTTATTACGACTTGAAGTAACCTTTTAAAGCCTAGCGGTAACTTTACATATCACCAGGTTTAACATTAAATATTCTACGTGGTGCCCACATTGCGTTTATGTGTTTTGTACGGATCTCAGAACAAACAGCAACCTTTGCCTTGTAAAGCATTAACAGAGTGGTTTTTATAGCCGAAGTGGAGAGTGTTTACAGCGCGGTACGCACTGAGTCCTTACATAAAACATATACGCTTCGTCTTTAAACGGTTAATATACGCTACAAGTGTTACATGTCAAAGTGTTCCATTGCTCGATGACCTTTTCTGTTCTTCAGATACCCGGTATCAAATCCACAGAGCCCATACTCATATTGTAACTTTCAATGCACAGAAGTTTTGATGCATTTCCTTCTCGTCCACAAAATTACCTGGTGCTGGGGGGACTGTGCATGTTGGTCAGGAGGTAAAATTCTCTCCTGTTTTTCCAACACACAGAGCTGGTGTCTCCTTTGACGTTACGAACGATATTACCTTTCTTCAGTTTCGAGGTCTTTGTCCCAGAGTTTTCTGGCATGACCTGCCGGTTGTGACAAATAGTACCGCAACTGGTTTATTTTCCTATTGTGCAGGTCAGAAAACAGCTGAGGCGAAGAAAAATAATTATCCATGAATAATTTGTCTCTAACACCCACCACTTTCATTGTTAGCTGCAGAACTGTTCCATGGGTAGGTGTAATATTCAAAGCAGCGTTCAAAAGTTGTTTTCCTCAACAAAACGCCATCTCATTCGCGTACCCAGTGCTGCCACAAACCTTGTAAAGCTTTATTCCAAATTTTTTACGCTTTTGTGGCCCATACTGCCAGAACACCACTGTACCCTTCAATTTCACAATTACTTCAGCCAATGCCAAATATTCTGTGGGGTGGTACAGTGTGGAATATATACAGGGTATACACAAAAGAATGGTGCGGTTTCAAAAGTTAACAAGAAATTTATTTCTCACCTTACACGGGCACAACGTACACCGTCAGCAGCGGTAACTGTCCCAAGTTTCTCATGCGTTAATCACAGTCCTTCAATGTGTGCACCCTGGGTCACACGACACACATCCACACGGTAATCAAAGTCATCCCAGGCTCGGTGTAGCATGTCCGCTGTAATGGTCTGCAGTGCATGCGTTATCCGATCATGAAGTTCCTTGAGAGACATGGGCAATGGTGGTACGTAAACGCTGTCTTTAACGAACTCCCAAAGAAAGAAATCGCATGGTGTTAGATCGGGCGAAAGGGGTGGCCAAGGGAGAGTACACAGAACGCCTTCTCCTGCTGCGACGCCATCTTGGAAACTGGCCCCGCGGCCCCGCAGTAAGCATGAGAAGCGAACCGCTGGTAGCGCATGAGAAACTTGGACAGTTGCCGCTGCTGACGGTGTACGGTATGCCCATGTAAGGTGAGAAATAACTTTCTTGTTAACTTTTGAAACCGCACGATTCTTTTGTGTACACCCTGTATTATTTAGATAGTCGATATTTCTTCCGATCTTCCACAACCTGTCGTAATGAGGATTCGTTCTGCCAGGTGGATTTTGATTATTTTCGAATTGAAGCAATTTTATTACATGCAAAACCGATCACGTTTCATGATTTTTGAGTAGAATGGAGTAGAGTGCAGCTCGTTCATTGACCAATCATCTTTCAAAGTATCCCGAACATCGTGTCTCGTCAGGGCTATCAGAGCTAAAGGACGACACAGATTGTCAGTAGAAAGTCTGGTTGTCGAGTTTTGTGGTCCTGACATTGAATGTGCTGTTGGTAGAACTGTTCGTCTGTAACATCTACCGACGTAATTTCATATGACACCATATGATCCTAATTCTACACACTTCGACTATTTCAAAATTATCTGCAATTGAAATTTGAAATAGGCTTTAAGGACAAACGCACGTGACTTGACATATTTTAAGCATTTTATCCAGTGTGAGTGAAGTGTTTCTATATACATGCTACTGTTGGAACCAGTGCTGCCGAAAGTGTTAATGTGAACTGCTTAACTCAAGACTTCTGTTAGAAACCATATGGACATCCAGTGTTGTTCACAATATATATCCCCTGATTATGGCGGCATTAGACGCCGAAACATGTGTCTGGAAGTAAGTGATAGTTAATAAAAAGTGCATTAGTTGGTGGTTTTGTTTATATACCGAAAAATGCCCGGTGAAAACAACATAAATGCTGGAATGTAATTTATCATAAAATTTCGCAAAGTTGTGGACTTTTTCTTTGTTACGGTTATCTCAGTCTGCATAATTATCAGGATATGACAAGAAACAACAAAAACAGGTTTCGGTTTTAGAGGGGACGACACTTCTTTATTTCTGCTGAATCCACACCATCTCTGTAGAAAGAGTTTTATTTCTGCAGAATCCACACCATCTCTGTAGCAAGGGTTTTATTTCTGCAGAATCCACACCATCTCTGTAGCAAGGGTTTTATTTCTGCAGAATCCACACAATCTCTGTAGCAAGGGTTTTATTTCTGCAGAATCCACATCATCTCTGTAGCAACAGTTTTATTTCTGCAGAATCCATACCATCTCTGTAGCAACAGTTTTATTTCTGCAGAATCCACACCATCTGAATCCACGCCATCTCTGTAGCAACAGTTTTATGTTCGCTGGATATCGGGGACTCCTTTACGAATGTCAGACCCTTGATGAGCCAAGATATCTACGCAAATTCAACTAAAGCCCGTGATAAGAAGTCGTGGAGATTTCTTCCACTCAAACCTACGCCTTAGTGATTAATTAGGCCCAGAGATATATTTCAAATAAAAGGGAAGACGTAATATCAGATTGGAAATTTGTTATGAACTGGGGCTTCAAACTTTACAGGCGTTAGTGTATTCTTGGATGAACAAACAAAGGAGGCGGGTGGGTTGTGTAGCATGTGTTGGAGAAACTACAGTTCAGACGGATGATATGAGGGAACTGACCGATTAGCAAAACAAATGCGCTGAGGGTAACACAATGTTAAATAGCAGTATGAAGTACGAAGTTAGGTTGTGAACTGGGTGTGTGGCGCAGGGTGGAAACGTGCGTGGGTTCTTATCATATTCGTTCTTTATTTAAATAAAATTTTCAAATAATTAACATAACAGGGGGAACAAGTTTAACACGAATATCCTATTATGAAAACAAAAAGTGTTATAAAATTGCTACATGTTTCGACATTTTTGTGTCATCATAAGGCTTGTAAATTACATTAAACGTTTTCAAATTTTCATAATTTCGAACAATATCCCAATAATATTCCACCCCTATGCATTGTTGTAATAAGCCAATGAATGTAGCCGAAACGATTTGGCTAAAACCCGTTCGCTGGTTCTGCCGCCTTCAGAGTTAAACTTCATCCAAATGAAGATCCTTGCCAGTTTCTTCAGATTTTTCCCAGCAGTAATGCAGAATTTTCCGATTTTCTGGCACATGGCAATGTGTCAATGAATATTTCGATACCGAAGTGTCAGAGAAACGTCAGTAGGTCCTGACACCTGTCAATACCTGTAAGTGAAGAGGGTACGTTCCTTCTAAAAGTCGCGATCCAAATTTCTCGAAATCGTTCGTCACATCTCAGAATAACGGAGGATTCCTCGTATTTCTTGCTGTCTTCCTAAATCCCTCAGTGAAACAGCAGAATATTTCAGAAACTCATTCCTTCAAACCGTTTCTGTATCGCAAAACATTAGCTTCTTCCCATATTATTCGAGGGTATGTTAGTGCTAGAGTTGATGAAGCGTCACTAAACAATCCATGATATAACCATGCGTTACAGAATTTAATTCTGTGATTTAAAGTACAAGGCACTGCTCCATTAAATAATTTTAATTTACGCCACTTTTGCAGCAACATGGGACGGCAGACTGTACATTGCAGCAGCTGACTACAAACGATACTTCATTGGCAAGTTCTGCTCAAATATGTTAAAAGAAGGTAAGTATATTTCCTGCGAACGTATGAAACGCGCCTAACTAGAAACCTCATTAGTGTCACAATTACAGACAATCACCAGTGACAGTAGGTACATACTGCAGAGACACGGCGACTAACCCTTTAAAGACGAAGCGTATCTGTTTTTATATAAGGACTCAGTGCGTACCGCGCTGTAAACACTCTCCACTTCGGTTATAAAAACCAGTCTCTTAATGTTTTATAAGGCAAAAGTTGCTGTTCGTTCTGAGATCCGTACAAAACACATAAACGCAATGTGGGCACCACGTACAATTTTTTAATGTTAAACCTGGTCTATGTAAAGTTACCGCTAGGCTTTAAAAGCTTAAGGGTGTCACACTCTGAAACTCAATAAGGTGTCTGCGACACAATAACGTACACAGGTAATCATAAACCATGTTAAATTACTTTATTTTAAGTGTAGCATTATGAGTAACGATATTTCTGTCCTTAGCGTTCTGAACAACAACCGCTTTCGGAACCGACACCGTGAATTAATTCCGAACTGCCACCCCACTTGTACGAACTGCAGTCCACATAGCGATTGCAATCAAAACGGTCTTCCCCACGCTGTATTACAGTAATCGTCTCTCTCATTCCACTTGCTAACTAAAGGTAAAGGTCGCCCTACATTAGGCCGTGAGGGCCCAAAGAGAAAGCAGAGGTACAGCTGCACTATTTAACCTCGGCGCTAGATGGGGGTGCGAGGTTAGCTTTACGCTCCGGCAGCTTAACCACCAGGAACAAGACCCGGTACCCATAATACAGGACGCTTGGTGGGCCCCAGTGCCCGTCTCTTCTTTCTGATAGACTGGGGAACACTCTACGAACGACTAAAGGAACTGAATTCCAAAGTGCATAAAATGAATTAACTTGGAGTTTTATTCCTAGAACTTGTGCCATCTTATCTCTCTCTCCGCTTTTCTTTATTGTTTTAAAAACGTTAATTAGTTCCCAGTCACATTCCGTTTTGCTGACTTCACGTTCCTCAGTTGTTTGTAGTTACTCAGGTATGTCAGTTGTTTCGACACTCACACAGCAAAACACACTGACCGGCTCCGCAACATGATACACCTGTTCTCTCGTCACTCCGCACGGTATTTTTCTTTCAAATATCTGAAATTTACATTAAGCTGGCAATAGCCTGCATAACAAGGACAAACGTCGTCAGAACAAAAACTGGCATCCTTCCTCAAAGTGTCAAATACATCTATAAATCATCCCTGACCTTGCGATAAGTTTTGATGGTACATCAAAAAAGAAATTCCCATAAATCACATCTTCGATGTCGCTCAGCTAATGGCAGCTGATATGATAAAACTGTGTATATAGCTTTCAAAGGCGCAATGTATTCAGCAATGTGGCCTATAAAAGCGGCAGTAAGGACACAACGGGTTCCAGTAAATCTACAGTTGAAAAAAGAAGCCGTCTACAGCTCGAAACTCTGTAAGTATGAAGTCAGTAATTACTTCGGTATATAGTGGCGGCCTGTCAACATACAAGAGCTGGCACAGTAACGTAATCGAGTCCAGTCGAGTCGAATTATGTCACTGTCTTTAATAAGCTGCAAAGGCGGAACCTTCATTTCACTCCACTGAGACAGACGCAGAGGATGGAACAGCCTGTGCGTCTGTACAGTCACTGCAACACAATATGACTCTACTGGAGAAGGTCACTGCCCTCACTGCTTACAGAGAGAGGTTTGACGGAGTGTGAGGTTTACTGGAGTGTGAGATGTGACGCCGTGCAGTTTGGTAGACATGACAACGTCACTGCAACAAGCTGATACCTCTCTAACGAAACTACACGGCGTCATATGCTACAAGACAGTAACCTTCATATTCAGCCTACTGTCTTTTATTAAGCCCGCACACCGCTAATGTGTCGGTGTGTCGATTCAGGTTTAACAGTCGTGAAGTTTAGTTTTGGAAACCCCAAAGCGTAAATCAAGTTAGAATCCTAACTGCAGCCGCGAGTACACTGCAAACTGGTAACATTGAGACGTTCGGTGTGTGTGTGTGTGTGTGTGTGTGTGTGTGTGTGTGTGTGTGTGTGNTGTGTGTGTGTGTGTGTGTGTGTGTGTGTGTGTGTGTGTGTGTGTGTGTGTGTGTGTGTGGAGCTGCTTGAAGTGGCTCTATATCGGTTTCGTTAGTTGTACAGAGCGGCCACAAAGTCAGTTAACCGTTTAGGAAAATGTACACTCACGAATTTACAGCAATAGAGCACTGTACGTACGCACTGAGGCATACAAAAATAAAGCTCTAAAGGGGCACATAATCGCGTTCAGTGCTTCATCTAAAATGTCTATTTCTTGTGTTCCATGGTGGACAAACTCCATCACATTTCTAAATTTAGGGTGCTTTTTCCTACGTGACCTATAAGCGGTAGCCCGACGCTCTAGTGACACTTCGTGAAACTTTCTGAAGGCCATTATCTCTGCAATCGTTTGTCTACCTACCGCCATCGGCTGGTAGACCACCCCGACACGTGGAGTATGGCGAACGCTGGCACAACGACAAAGAGAGCTGTGCTGGCATTTATCTTTCAAGCAGTAAAAGAAACACCATATATTAGTAGCACTTCTCAGTGTCAGATTCCATGGCAGTGTTTCCAGAGGGTTTGAAGTTGTCACACGAATACTTTGTCAGGCGACAACAATGGGCGGGTGTTTGAACATTTGAACATTTCCAGAGGGGTTAAGATACCAAAAACAGCAAACCACTTCGAAAAGATTTCTGTTGCCATGAAGATGGAGGGAGAAAGTTATTCGAAGCTTACTAACAAATCAGATAAACTATACGATGCACAAACAGAACGACGACCATCATTGCCACAGCAAGAAGCACGAAAACCCGGAACCTTACAGCTGGCGATCTGTTACAAATTGCTGTATAAGGAGTGACCTCAATGCGGCTCGCGCAACGTAGCGGTAGAAATACACTGCGGTGGTTTACAGCCACACGGGGCTGACGGGAAACTCATTTTAAAAGACTTTACAAAGTAACGAGACTCATAAGTAACTGAAAGTAACATATTGTGACTGGATGAACAGAAATACGAGTCAATCAAATACACAAAACACATTTCATGATATCAATGCATGGCCCTTGTCTAAGGTCTCTCGTGAAGTGAGGTTCCTACAGCTAGCCTACCTGACACCTGCGAAGACTCTAGCCTCCTTACTGGCAGAGGAGCTGATACCACATACTGTCTGTCAGTTCAAAACAGTTACACACGCCGTCCATTGGTTAACATACCAGAGTCGAATTCGGAAATTCCTAAATTCAAATTTCACAGCGAAGGAAAGCCATTATGAATTTCATTGCGGCATTGACGTCTAACATTTTCATGGCGTCACTGCCACTTCCTTCATAACACTTCCAAACGCACACTGCACTGACAGGTAAATTGTGCACAAAATTTGGTACACGAAGAAGGATTGTACTGACTTGACACCGACGTTCAGGGCTGTGTTAATCTTTATCGAATAAAACGTGTGCAAGAACAGCTGGAGTTTCACGACTGTGTCCACCGTATTCACTGTGCGTAGGAAAAGGAGCAAACAGAATTCACATGACACTTGTTTGCAGGAATTACAGGAATTACAGGCAACATGCTGCTCATCGTCCTTTTGGGTCTGATCGCCAAATTAGCGTTGGTTTCCAGTGACTGCGACCTTGGTCCTGTGAATGTGAACGACTTTAATTGGACTAAGGTGGGTATTACAGTACTGACACGTTTCCTGGACAAGCAGGTGTAAGAACTGTTGCTTGCTTTTGTATCTTATCTGTGGTCCAATTAAGGAAATCTCAATAAATCAGACTGTGCACATTACAGTACCTGAGTTATTTCTGAATCATTAATTAGTGATGATGTGAAAGGAACGTCTCATGGCCTAATTTAAAGCACGCTTCGGCACTTTCATGCTGAGTCTGTAAACAAACCACCAGGAAAACTAATCACCGATTTTGGACGCGTCCGTAGAATTCCGAAAAGCAACTGTTAGCTTCGTGATGTCCGTCCGACCGCATGGAAGAACTCGGCTCCCATTGGACGCCTTTTAATGAAATCTGACATTTGATTAAATATATATCGCAGATGTGTTATCAAGGATATCCAAGTTTCTTTAAAATCTGGCTACAGTAACTGGTATTTTACACTAAGACATAGATACATTTTAATAATATCGCTTTGGATCTTTCTTAGAATGGGAAATAATTCAGACGAAAAATAAAAACACATTTTACGTTCAAGAATATTTTTCAGATAATCGTGCCATTTATGAGATAATGTGGGAAAATATGGTAAATTCAAACTGGCCACAGATGGCAATATAATACGACGCCTCCACTTTGCATGCTGGGTAACTAAGGCTGTGTACACACTCTCGTAGTATGTAATACTTACTGCTTTCCCACAACAACAATGACAACGTAAACGCGCCACAACATTACATTACACGTACACTACATCTCTTCTTACAGTCTTGATCGAGATTTGAACAAGGCACCATTAAATGCTGCTCGCGTTAAAAAATGATGCAATCCTCTCGACGCAGCTGTGACGTCCCGGATTCAAATCTCAAGATTTTTTAAACAAAAGATTGGCCAATTCGTATTGTTACAAGTCGTGTAGAATTACGAAGTTTCATTCACCGGAAATGTGTGACAAAAGACACTCCTGTTATCACAGATCGCAGATTCCCGTCCTTGGTACTGGCTTCTGCACGCCAATGATACAGCCTTGGAGAATCTGCGCTGCCTTGTAACTACATTATCAGATCCTGGTGGAGACAGCAGCGCAATAATTACCAACGCATACGATACCAGGTGCGCTGGCAAATATCCACTCTTTGTTCACTGCAATTTGCGGCGGTCAGTCGAAATAATGTGGAAGGCAGAATTTCTGTTCACACGTTTGGATGGGCGCTAAGTGAAGGTGGCAAAGTGTCTGGGTTTAACTCTGATGACATTTAATATTTTATTCAGCTTGCGACTTTTAATATATTCAGCCCTGTACGTGTCTTGTTGGACAGACGCCGCAATTTCTGCAGGCTCCAGTTTACCCGCTGTATCGTCGGCTGATGGACAGGCTAAAGCATTTGCAAACGAAATTAATTATACTTAATTGCATAATGTAAGGGCAATTTATTTGCACACACCTCTAAATTCAAATCAAATTTACGTAGGTTTTTATTCCACAACGGCATTAACAGATTTCCAAAAACGGCACCAACATGGAGATCCATTAAGCAGCCACCAAACAGAAAACATAAAACAGTTGCGGTTGGTAATAACAAAAATCTTGCACCCAAAGGAAAGAAATTTGGAAAAAAATTGGCAGGAAAATTACAAAAAAATACGAGGATTTTTACATTCAACTCTCTAGTTAATTCTAAGGTTCTCAGGACGCTTAAACAAAAGCGACGAAATCTTCAGCACAGCTGTGCTGTGTCACGCCTGCAACTTTACTTACAATAAGCCGTGACTGACTCTTATGTTCTTGTGTTCAACAGGGAACGTCGTCACATTGCATTCACTGGCAATGCAACTAACTCGAACAATACAGGACTTATTGAACTGCACTACACAGACCGTAAGTACAGGGTAAAATATTCGACAAAATAGCGTCACGGTTTCGCCCTAACAAAGTAATGAACGGTAAGGTGACACCGCGTTTCATACAAACGCCCCACGTGTTTATCGATAATGGAACATAATCAGAGTTTCAATGGTCCATGCCAATCAGATTGAATAAAATTACACAAACCCAATCAATTTTCACCTACTTTTAAATTATGATATCTTTAACTCAATACGTGTGTTGAAAAACAAATTTTCTGGAAGATCATGAAACGGAATTCCTTTTGTGACCGGGAAGGAAACTTTGCTTAGATCCACAGCGATCTTGGTCTACAATATTGGGAGGAACGAACTAAGCAGTAGGATACGGAAAGTGCGTGTAACACGTGTGGGAGAGATTCCAGGTGTGTCACAAATTGTGTGCGCATAAGCTAACAATATACGCTGATTTGTGGAACGAGAGCGCTGGTGAGAGGACAAACGCAAGTGGACATAAGAGACAGGAGTATTTTGTGAATGGAATTGAAGTGGCGCAGAACATTAACAGTTCCGTTACCCTTAATTTTTATTTATTCCTGTTAATTTCATTGCACTTTTAAACGTGAACATTTTGGAACAAATTTTTATTAACATTCTGACGGCGTCCAATGCGTCTTACTTTCTTTGCCAACTGATGTAGTGCACCGAAACATGTGACTGATAAAGTGACCTTAATACAACCAACCAAATACACAATATGTCAAGGTAAGCTTATGTTTAAACTTTAAAACATAATGTCTCTAACGTGTTTCGACTCTCCATGAGTCATCGGCATGGAGAACATACATCAGTTATATATATATACGCATGAAGTAAAATTCAATCATTTTAAAAGCTACACAATTCCGCTGCAGTAAATATTGGCGTCTTGAACAGCACGCTGTAGCATAAAATGTAGCATGCAGATCATTTTATGCTGCTGTATGCTGCTCAACACACAAAGGTTCACTACAGCTGCTAGTGTGAGTAAAAACAATCTCTCAGTTTTGCTTCATGTTTGTACGTGTCAAGTAGACGTATGTTTCCTCTCATGGTGACTTATTGCCTAAACATGCTGCAAATATCATGTTTATATGTTACACGGCGTTATGTTACATTGCGCTTCATATTGTTTATATTACGTTTTAAATTTTAAACATAATCTTATTTTAACATTTTTAAATCACACATAACGGTGCATTGAACCGTTAGATATGGAAGCTAAAACCAACAACTGCACACAAGTGTATGGCCATGTATTACACGCGTAGTATACTTACTGCATGTTTCGGCCACTCATGGACCATCATCCCTCAGGATGGCCACACGAGTGGCCGAAACATGCAGGAGGTATCGCTACGTTTACAGCACAGTATATGTTCACACACTTGCCTGCATGTGGCGGTTTTAGCTTCCATATATAATTTACATTGACACGTTGTGCATTTGGTTGGTTATTGTCGGATAAAATAATGCACGGAGTAAACGGTATTGCAGTTAACCGATAAAGGGTTTGCTCAAACTCCTGCTCTGGATGTTTCAGGTTCAAATCTCGACACAGACACTGACTAACCTCAATCAGATTTCTCATTTCATCACCAGCACGCAGCCATCTTTCCACAGACATTTTCTCATTAGCCTCATGTAAACTCATCCTCATATTATTCACAATATTTTACTGCTGAAATTGATTAAGTGTCGTCAAATAATATGCAATCTCTCCCAACCTCAGTCAGTGTAATTCTTCAGTTTAACTTCTAACAAGTTCCTTCACACAAAAAATTCACTTTTGTCACTTTTTCAGCAAATTGGAATGGGCGCTACAACATCCTAGAGATAGACTACGACCGCTACTTCATTGCTAAGTACTGCCCAGAGACATTAAACAGAGGTAAGTACGTCTCTTCTGCAGGTATAAATTAAGCAACAAATTGGTCTATATTCAGCGGTTCGGCAATTTTGCGCGAAGCAACTATTACCTTCATCATGTCTCTCTGTCTGTCTGTCTGTCCGTCCGTCCATCCGTCCGTCCGTCCGTCCGTCCGTCCGTCCGCACGGAACAACTCGGCTCCCACTGGACGGATTTCCACCATATTTGATATTTGAGAATTTTTTGAAAATCTATCGAGAAATTTCAAGCTTCATTAAAATCTCACAAGAATTAAGGTTACTTTACAAGAATACCTATGTATATTTACGATAATACCTCCTTCAGTTCTTCTTAAAATTATAAATGTTTCAGACAAATTTTTGGAAAAAAACCAAAACACACATTTTAGGTCCAATAACGTTTTTATGAATATCGTACCATTTATTAGATAGTGTGGAAAAATATGACACAGCCAGACAGTCCACAGACAATATAATACGGCGCATGCGCACTGCTTGCCGGGTAACTGAAGCCACAGACAGACACTCGGAATATGTAATATTTACGGCCTTTCCACAGCAACAATGGTTACGCGAACGCGCCACACTCTTACATTACGCCTACACTGTCTGTCCTGTTTTAATTTCGCTAGACAAATTGTGCCGTTTGATCCACATTAACTGGAAAACTTCCACATTTACTGCCTTCCCACAGCAAAAATAGTTACGCGAACGCGCCACAATGTTATGTTACGCGTACACTGACTATCATGTTTTAATTTCGCTAGACAAATTGTGCCGTTGGATCCACATTAACTATAAAACTTCCACACGTAACACAGGTAGAAACGCACGTAGCTTTAAGAGAACACGTTCACATCAAGCCGTTTGGCACCAGAATACTCTGCAGCACACAAGCCAGTGAGGTTAACGTCAAACGCTCTGCGTTCTGGGGTGTTCCCCTCCGTTCCCCTATGGCCTATGTCAACCAGCTCCTAGCGCGTGCCGTTGGCGAACGCTACGTGTATCCCCAGCACATTTTCGTACTGAATGGCTACAAGACAGGAAGGGAATGCAGCGAAACGTACTGGTAGGTGATAGAGGGGGTAGAAGCGTAACAAATGTTCCGTAGTCACAGTATATTCAGTGAAACGTCTCTGAACTTTAACCAATACAGACGTCTCTAATTTGCTTGCAGCGATTATTGGTGTGGCGTTTCGTAGCTCGGACCCTAACAACGCGACACTGGAGAACGTGAAGACAGATTTGGAAGACAACGGCATAGATATCACCCAGCTGCCGGCACGCACCAGAGATCACTGTCAGCAGGCAGAGTCATCAACAGACGGAGGGAGTTCCGCATAGAGTCACTCGATTGGGAAATGTAACGCACAGTTGCACTTTTGGAAACATTTTGAAGAGATGTATATAGTGTTTGTATGCCACACGCTGTATGGGAACTGGAAATTATATCTAATGCACTTTAAATGATGACAAATTCTGTTTCCTTTTCCTCAATTTGGGGCTAACAGAGGAGGCTAAATAATGTAACGGAGATCTGGGATTTTCTGGGACTTCACGAGGCGTCGTGCGGTAAACAATTACCACGGGACGCCGCGTAACGTCCCAGAAGTTCGCAGATCTTATCAACAGCGCAGCAGAAGCCTGAAATCAAAGATATAACGTGATTTTCTCTGACGTCGGGTAGCTCAGTGTACACAGTGACCAGGCTACGCTCACGACGACATCAACGCAACACGTGTATCACACCAACTTTAGCAATGACACTCCCGAAATTGTGGCGCCAACATTGACCACAACGCCACTTACAGTTAATACGGTATCCAATGTCCTCGTCATCGTCATCATGTTCATGATCATCATTATCATCACCATCATCATCGTCAGAATGTTGCACAATATAAAGAATCTCTCAGCGTCCTCGTATTTGAACGGGAGCAAAGAGAGGCCGGAGGGAGAGTTGCGACAGCAGGGGCGTCTGCTTACCGCATAGCAACTACAATACTTAACGCCTTACTCAGGCGGCAACTTCCCTGTCATCCTTGTGTGTCAGGTAGTCTGAACACAAGGCTTTCTTTCCTGTTTAAATTCACGAACGTTCCTTTACTTTAGTTACAGGGAGAAGCCCACGGATGATGGGGATCACAACCTTCTATACATTTAGCCTCCTATTTACTGTTGTGTTCCCCTCCAGGTCCGTCTGGCCTGTGTCAAGGTGTTGAAGGCCTTTACCGCTAACGTTGTTATTGCCAATACTGCGAGTCGGCTGGAAGGAAAATCGAAACTGATGGATCAAGAGTGATGTGGCGTGTACAGCATTTGAGGGCACAACACCAACTTCGTATTTACTCTTTATTAATTTGTTACTTAATTTATTGTTTACTTACAGGCGATGTCAGTAAAAATTTAAAACAGAATTTTTAGTAAGTAATGAAGTGAAAAGTGGGGAAGCTGTCCTGGAAACATTTGAGGCCTTATACCGTCCACACACCTGGAGGGACTGAAGAAAATGATGTAAGACTTCAGGGGGCCCATTTTTCTAACCCATAAATAGAACTTCTAAATTTTATAATCGACTTCCCTTTCCATGACGGATACCAAAGTCACTTCACACAATTACCAGCGCTCACAGCATGGAGTATTTATTCCTACTATAGAATTTAGTGTTTTAACGTCTTTCAGCTTGGTAAGTAAGATGTATAGGCGGAGTAGGAGTACAGCTCCATTTATTTTCCACCTCGCTACTGCATGCAGGTGAGCGGCCAACTTCACGTTCCGGCCGATTTACTCTTGAGAAAGGACCCCAGTATCCACTAAACAGGGCGCCGAATGGGCCCCACAGTCGGTCTGCACGTTTTGGAGAATAAGAAAACCTCTTGCTGTTGTCGGGATGCCCTGATTCCAAATTCAGAATCACTGCCTTCCATTTATGTTGATATCAGCATCAGTCACACTGAAGATAGAGTCACCATGTTCCTCCGAAACGTCTGAAGGAGCATGTGGTTCCAAATGTTCCCACAGTTCACCAAACTGTCACTGGAGCACCACCTCCCGTGAATGCGTGAAATTTATATGAAAACATTACGTGAAGTTAAAAGACCGTTCTGTGCTGCATGAACGATATGGACACCTAAACTGGCATAACGAGCAAGAATGGATTAAGGCGATGTAGGGCAATTTCTTGTCTATCGCCAGGCAAGTAGCTACGGTCGTAAAGATCAGGACGTCGCCTGTCCGATAAGGGGCGGTTCACCACCAGCAGAGACGCCTTCTGTCACTTGCAGGCTCAGCAGGAGTACAGCCACGCACGAACGAACTGCGACGTTGTTTGAGTTGTCACAATTTAAGATAAGCATGTGTCCTTCAGGCTACCTTTAGTGGCTTCCAGAGTCGGTAAAATTACAAAAAGCAACTATCAGCTTCTTCATGTGTAGTACATTTTATTTCTTATCAATAGTACAGCCACAACCAACACTGCACATGCTAAACCTAAACGGGCTGCAGGTGTCAGCTCAACAAAACACCGTCAGGCCCTGACAGGAAAGTGTGGAAATTAAAATCCATGCATATTGCTAAGAGGGAAATCTCCATTCTTTTTAAAATTACCTATACAGAAAATGTATACCAATACATAAACGTGCTGCGTAAGAGAAATATATGGTGAAATGTAAATATAAAAGTGTAAAATATAAAAACACATGTAAGTATAGAATGTGAATGTAAAAAATGGAGTGAGATGGGAAGATGTGGATGTATGTGCGGCAGTACCAATGTGAGAGACAAGTACCAGTGTTGTACCTTATATATGGATCGTCGTGCGACCGGTTGAGTTGGTCCCTAAGGTGGATCACGTGCATACATTATTCTTGCAACTGCCGGTATTTTCTGTAGTATCCATGCGCGTGCGAACATCTAAGTTATTATTTTGTGAGGATACTTTACAGAAGTATGCGTATTAGGCACGCATTTTCACTGGTTTTGTGCTTACGTTTACAGTACTGCATGTACGTACCAACGAGGTTGTCAAGCATTAACATTCATCATGTCCGTCCGTCCGTCTGTCCGCATGGAATAACTCGCCTCCCACTAGACGCATTTTCATGAAATTTGGTATATGCGCATTTTTGGAAAATATTTGGAGAAAACTCAAGTTTCATTAAAATCTGAAAAGAATAACGGACACTTTACATGAATACATATGTACATTTATGATAAAACATCGCGCAGTTTTTCGTAGAATGAGAAATGTTTCAGAAAAATGCTGTACAGAAAATCAAAACACACATTTTATGTTCAATAACGTTTTCCGAAAACTCGTGTCATTTATGAGATAATGTGGAAAAATGCAGCACCGCCAGACAGAACCCCACAGATAACGACATAATACGGCGCATGCGCATCACTAAGGCTACATTCCGACACTCAGAATATGTAGCAATTATTGCTTTTCCACGGCGCCTTAATATTACACCGTACATATGTTGCCTGTATTGTTTTTAACGTTCTGCAAGACAACGCAAGTCGTTTAATATTTTGCCAGTAATTTATAGCTCGATAACGTGTCCTTTACATTCATACTCCGTGACGCTGTTAATTTTGTTTACCGCCTCTGTTTAACGTTCCTGTTTCCACTAAATTCCATTACTCTTTACAAGTCAAAAGAACTCATAATTATATGACATGTATATGGTATGGCGACAGTTGTAAATTCACACAAATTCTCTTTCACTCATTTGGTCGGTCGGTCTGTCAGACAGTTGCTTCTTTCGTTAGTTAGTTAGTTAGTTAGTGAGTTAGTTAGTTAGTCAGTCAGTCAGCCCGTCCGTCATTCGGTCAGCCAACAGTCGGTTGGTTGCTTGGTTAGTTAGTCAACCAGTCAGTCAGACATTCAGTTGGGTATTTAGTCGGTCAGTCAGCCATTCAGTCAGTCTGCTGACTTACACGTTCAAACACTGTGACCGAGATAGCCTGTTGCGGTACTGTACAACCACAGACAAACAGGAAGGCGCACATAAGACACCGCGACGTACTGTTACTGTACGTATGTACGGGCACAGTGTACAGTGTTAAGAGTCAATACGTGAAGTATATATATATAATGTCACGTGTGTGAGCATACAGACGTTTAATAACGTTTTGTACAAGTTTGTGCACGTGCACCATACACTTGGATATTTATCGGCGTGCGTGCAGACCACAGTAACAATCTGCGTTTATTTACTTACATTCTGTATGTGTGGAAGTTGTTACAACCCCAGAAAGTGTAACCTCAACTGGTGAGACGCTTAAAGACACATACAGTGGAAACGACTTGAGATGTCAGTGTCGGAACATTAATCAAATTACGTCTAGACAAAAGGTGGCAGGACTGCCTCAAATGTGACTCACGTTCCTAACGCAGGTGTACTCTCAGGCGAACGTGTCACTATACGTTCTAAAGCTAAACGTAGGCACACGGCAAGCGTTCGTGTGTTGGTTCCTGTTCAGAGGATCTGGACAGCAATTTACTGGTTCGTGCCTGCGCATGTCCGACATGTGCCAAGATGCTATTTACAGCTGCATCCACACCATTTCTCGCGTTCAAAAACTTTACGCACTCTGGGTAACAGGGACTGCTTTACGAACGTCAGACATTGATGAATCAGGCCGTTTAAGCAAAACCAAGTAAGGCCGAAGATTAGAATACGTGGAGGTTTTTGCCCACGCAACCATACGCCTTATTGGTTCATTAAGCACACGGATATATCCTATGTAACAGGGAAGGCGTACTATCGGGCTGTAAGCTGGTCATATAGAGGAGCTTCATGGCTTTTACCACTTATTGTCTATTTTATGATGAACAAATGAAGGAGGTGTGTCAGGTGTGCAGCAAGTGTGACAGGAACGGCAGCTCAGACCGGCGGTATGAGGGAACAGGCCGAGCAGCAAAACAAATGCGCTGAGGGTAATACGTTGCTAAATATCTCCCGCGAACGTATGACATAGGTCGTAGAACGTCGTACGTGTTAGTTTTCGCATTGCTGAAATATTTTGTAACATGGTAATTTTTACGTTGAAAAGATGTTATCACTCGCCCAACCCCCAAGCTGGAGGTCGACAAGTTTTCCACTGTCAGCAGCTACCCCCCATATACGGCAACCGTTCCTCCACCCGCAAACTGAGGACGCACCATGACGTGGTGACAGGGACCCACTTGTTACGGGGAAGCGTCACAGCGCTACAGAATGGGGGGGGGGGGGGGAATCATTCAGCGGATCGTTTGTTTACTGCCCGCGTATATTCAGTTATGATTTGTAGGAAATTTACTACTTACAGCCGCCTCTAATCCCTTTCCAGTGATTACCTACGTCGCGTTTCGGCGTAAACACCTGATGTGAACACAGAAAAGGATATCAAGAAAGCTCTGGGTGAAAACGGCATTCCTTTCGGCCACCTGAAGCGTTGGTGTACTGGTGTACGGAAAACAGCACTAATGTTTGTTGTTATAAGTGTCTATTGCAATAACTTCATGGATTTCATACGTAAACTGGGACAAATAAAATTAGTGTAGACAAAACATACGTAAAAAACTTGGACACATCTAATTTCTCTTTCCTTTGCACCTCTAAGACCCTTTCGTTATGTTAGCAGTTACAATTGTTTCAATAAACACGAACATCGCAGAAAACGAGTGTCGTGAATACATAAATTAAACAACGACGTATTACCCACAACGGCGTGGCATCTATATCGTTTTGTCAGCGGACAGTGAAGGGAGTTCTCCGTCCGCTCCAACATCTCAAACTGAAATTTGCATTTTGATTTTCCTGAGCAGTTACAGGCTTCCGCCGCGGTGTAAATGAGATCTCAGGTTTTCTGCAATGTTACACAACGTAAATTGTGTGTTGGGTACAGACGTTTCGGGAAGACCTTTCAGTCCCGTCCCCAAGGGCTGAACAGTCCAAGAAGACCGCTTGACCCTTGAAATAGGGACCAATACGTTGAGCCCATATGCCGGTAATTAGTGAGCAATCTACGCTGAGGAAACTCCGTTGTTTTGTTTTCTAAATTCTATGTAAGTGCGTTTGTACCTACCCATAGAAAAAACACGTGCAACAAATATTCGTAGGGAAGCAAAGTGTTGCTGAGGGCGTGTCAGTGAACTCGTGTGGTTACAGTGCAGACAGGTGGCTCCTTTGTGGCGTGTAGGGCAAACGGCGCAGTAAACTGATTGCATGAAACGTGGATAAGGTATTTTGTTGTGGGTGGGAAGTTGCTCCCTAACAAGCCAGCATCGCAGCGCCTGGCTAAGCTGCTCTTTACGCTATTTCCTACATTCTGTTTTTACTTCTTCCTTCTCACGCCCACATATCTTCTCCGCAACCTATTCCCACACACCTTCAGCCGATGTCCTCCCCTGAATGTAAGACACCAAGTTTGACACCCATAAAAACAACAGGCAAACCTACAGTTCTGTTTATTTTGGTCTTCACATTCTCAGATAGCTGAAGGCAGTGGCAATGTTCCGCACCGAATGGCAGGAGACTTTCCACGTCTCTCCTGCATCGTCTATAATTTGTTATGCACTAACATCCTACCATTCGACTATAAACGCATCTTCAAATGAGCCAAGTAGAAGTCGAACAGTTATGTCCACTTTCATTCTACATTCCCAGCCCATCGTCAGTTTAATTTTCTCTGAAAAAGGTAACTTTTACTCCCAACAAATTGCTTCCTGAAGATAGCTATAAGAAATAGCCCGAACACCTTCTAGTAGTCTCCTATGTATGTGGGTAGTTGTGACTTCGGCATTCATGCACAGGCACTCCCTACGGCCGTCTGTATGCACAGCCTTCCTCAAGGCAGGATCGTTTTTCCCCCAGTGGTTAGAACTAGTCATAAGGAAGCCCATGAAACGAATAATGTGGCAAATCTTTTCGACGCCGATTGGGATAAGCACAGATTGGCGGTACACAGAGAGTGCGAACCCGACGCACTGTTACGTGAGACGCCCGGTACCTACGGTCCTGAGGGCTACTGGAAGAACCGGGGCATATGTGAATGCTTAGCGGTCTACAGCCCTCGGTCGAGGATCAGGTAAAGACCGTTCGCACATGCTGTAATGTTCACGTGTACTGAAGGGATATGGAGGTTTAACCCTAACCGCGCCTGCGGCAGCACTACATTAATGTGTACTTTTCGGGTTGCTGGCAGTCCGAAATTAGTATCTGTTTTCCTTCGGTAAGCATTCTTCCTTTCTTATTCTCACCTCAGTCTGCCTTCTCACTCTATGTACAGGGCGCTGCTGTTGCATCTGATCGCACTGACGGTCACTCACACACACTCACACACACACACTCTCTCTCTCACACCACACTGGGTACGACTACTCTGGACGAGGGATCGGCGGGTCGCGGAGAACACTAAACATAAAATGCGTGGGTATAAAAGGTCAGAATAAGAATAAGAACAACAAACACTTACTACCAAATGAACGCCGCACGAAGCGACATCCACATATACTGACTGAGGGGCGGCAGTTACCGAAGACGAGTGATTTTCGATATATCTGTCCTTAGCGTTCTGAACAACAACAGCTTTCGGAACCAACACCGTGAATTAATTCCGAACTGCCACCCCACTTGTACGAACTGCAGTCCACATAGCGATTGCAATCAAAACGGTCTTCCCCACGCTGTATTACAGTAATCGTCTCTCTCATTCCACTTGATAACTAAAGGTAAAGGTCGCCCTACATTAGGCCGTGAGGGCCCAAAGAGAAAGCAGAGGTACAGATCCACTATTTAACCTCGGCGCTAGATGGGGGTGCGAGGTTAGCGTTACGCTCCGGCAGCTTAACCCCTAGGAAGAACACCCGTTGTCCAGAATACAGAACGCTTGGTGGGCCCCACGGCCGGTCTCTTCTACCTGAAAAACTGGGGAACACTCAATGAACGACTAAAGGAACTGAATTACAAAGTGCATAAAAATTAATTAAATTGGGGTTTTATTCCTAGAACTGGTGCCATCTTATCTGTCTCTCCGCTTCTCTTTATGGTTTTAAAAACGTTAATTAGTTCCCAGTCACATTCCGTTTTGCTGACTTCACGTTCCTCAGTTGTTTGTAGTTACTCAGGTATGTCAGTTGTTTCGACACTCACACAGCAAAACACACTGACCGGCTCCGCAACATGATACACCTGTTCTCCTGTCAGTCCGAGCGGTATTTTTCTTTCAGATATCTGAAACTTACATTACGCTGGCAATAGCCTGCATAACAAGGACAAACGTTGTCACAACAAAAAATTTGCATCCTTTCTCAAAGTAACAAATACATCCATAAATCTGCCATGACATCGCGATAAGTTTCGACAGCACGTCAAACAAGTAGTTACCATAAACCGAACATTCGGTTTCACTCAGTCAATAGTAGCTGATATGATAAAACTGTATATTTCACATTCAGAGGAGCAACGTGTTCAGCAATGTTCCCTATAAAACTGACACTAACAACACAACGGGCTCAATAAAACTGCAGTTGAAAAAACACGCCGTCTACAGCTCGCAACTCTGTAAGTATGAAGTCAGTAATTACATCGGTATATAGTGGCGGCCTGTCAACATACAAGAGCTGGCACAGTAACGTAATCGAGTCCAGTCGAGTCGAATTATGTCACTGTCTTTAATAAGCTACAAAGGCGGAACCTTCATTTCACTCCACTGAGACAGACGCAGAGGATGGAACAGCCTGTGCGTCTGTACAGTCACTGCAACACAATATGACTCTACTGGAGAAGGTCACTGCCCTCACTGCTTACAGAGAGAGGTTTGACGGAGTGTGAGGTTTACTGGAGTGTGTGATGTGACGCCGTGCAGTTTGGTAGACATGTCTACGTCACTGCAACAAGCTGATACCTGTCTAATGAAACTACACGGCGTCATATGCTACAAGACAGTAACCTTCACATTCCGCCTGTTGTCTTTTATTAAGCCCGCACACCGTTAATGTGTCGGTGTGTCGATTCAGTCTTAACAGTCCTGAAGTTTAGATTTGGAAACCCCAAAGCGCAAATCAAGTTAAAATCCTAACTGCAGCCGGGAGGACACTGCAAACTGTTCAAATTGCGACGTTCGGTGTGTGTGTGTGTGTGTGTGTGTGTGTGTGGGTGGAGCTGCTTGAAGTGGCTCTGTATCGGTTCCGTTAGTTGTACAGAGCGGCCATAAAGTCAGCTAACCGTTCGGGAATTGAATATTTGAATTCCAAACGGCCTTTGATACCAAAAACAGGAACCACTTCCAAAAAAATTCTGTCACCATGAAGATGGAGGAAGTGCTTTCTCGGAAACTTACTATCAAATCAAATAAACCATACGATGGACAAACAGAACGACGACCATCATTTCCACAGCAAGAACCACAAAATTTCGAAACCTTACAGCTGTCGATCTATTACAAATTGCTGTATAAGGAGTGACCTCAACGCGAATCGGGCAACGTAGCGGTAGAAATACACTGAGGTGGTTTACAGCCACACGGGGCTGACGGGAAACGCATTTTAAAAGACTTTACAAAATAACGGGACTCATAAGTAACTGAAAGTAAAGTATTGTGACTGGATGAACAGAAGTACGACACAACCAAATACACAAAACACATTTTATGATATCAATGCATGGCCCTTGTCTAAGTTCTCTCGTGAAGTGAGGTTCCTACAGCTCGCCTACCTGACACCTGCGAAGACTCTAGCCTCCTTACTGGCAGAGGAGCTGATACCACATACTGTCTGTCAGTACAGAACAGTCACATTCGTGGTCCATTAGTTGACATAACCGAGTCGAATTCGGAAATTTCTAAATTCAAATTTCACGCCGAAGGCAAGCCATTGCGGCATTGAATTCTAACATTTTCATTGCGTCACTGCCACTTCCTTCATAACACTTCCAAACGCACACTGCACTGACAGGTAAATTGTGCACAAAATTTGGTACACGAAGAAGGATTGTACTGATTTGACACCGACGTTCAGGTCTGTGTCAATCTTTATCGAATAAAACGTCTGCAGGAACAGCTGGAGTTTCACGACTGTGTGCAACGTATTCACTGTGCGTAGAAAAAGGAACAAACAGAATTCACATGACACTTGTTTTCAGGAATTACAGGAATTACAGGCAACATGCTGCTCATCGTCCTTTTGGGTCTGATCGCCAAGTTAGCGTTGGTTTCCAGTGACTGCGACCTTGGTACTATGAATGTTAACGACCTTGATTGGACTAAGGTGGGTATTACAATACTGACACTTTTCCTGTAACAAGCAGTTGTAAGAACTGCTGCTTGCTTTTGTATCTGGCTACAGTAACTGGTATTTTACACTAAGACATAGATGCATTGTAATAATATCTCGCTGGATTCTTCTTAGAATCAAAACTGATTCAGGCGAAAAATCAAAACAAACATTTTGCTTTCAAAAAAATGTTTCCGAAAATCGTGCTGTTTATGAGATAATTTGGAAACAAGACACATATGACAATACAATAGAGCGCATGTACTTTTCATACTGGATAACTAAGGCTACGGACACACACTCAGAATGTCCCATATTTACTCCTTTCTCTTGACAACAAAGGTTACGCGAACGCGCCACAACGTTACGTTATACGTACACTGACCATCTTCTAACAGTTTGGCCGAGACTTCAAGCAAAGGCACCACTACATGCTGCGCGCGTTAAAAACTGATGCAATTCTCTCGGCGCAGCTGTGAACACCCGGATTCAAATCTCAGGATTTTTTAAATAAAGAATCAGTCAATTAGTAATTTTACAAAGACGTGTAGAGTTAGGAAGTTGCATTCACCGAAAATGTGTGACAAAAGACATTCCTGCTGTCACAGTTCGCAGATTCTCGTCCTTCGTACTGGCTTCTGCATTCCCACGAAGAAGCACTGGACAACTTTGACTGCGTTGAATCTACATTTGGAGACCCTGGTGGAGACAGCAGCGCAGTAATTGTCGACGCATACGATAACAGGTGCGCTTGCAAATATCCACTCTTTGTTCACTGTAATTTGCGGCGGTCAGTAGAAATAATGTGGAATCCAGAATTTCTGTTCACACGTTTGGATGGGCGCTAAGAGAGGGTAGCAAAATATCTGGGTTTAACTCTGATTACATAGAATATTTTGTTCAGCATGCGACTGTTAATATATTCAGCCCTGTATGAGTCTCGTTGGACAGACGCCGCAGTTTCTGCAGCCTCCAGTTTACCCGCTGTATCATCGACTGATCTAGAGGCTTAAGCATTTGTGAAGGAAATTAATTATACTTAATTGCATAATGTAAGGGCAATTTATTTGCACACACCTCTAAATTCAAATCAAATTTACGTAGGTTTTTATTCCACAACGGCATTAACAGATTTCCAAAAACGGCACCAACATGGAGATCCATTAAGCAGCCACAAAACAGAAAACATACAACTGTTCCGGTTGGTAATAACAAAAAATTGCATGCAAAAGAAACACATTTGGAACAAAATTGGTACGGAAATTAAAACACACAAGAGTACTTTTACTTTCAAATCTATAGTTAATTCTAAGGTTTTCAGCACCGTTGAATAAAGCGGCGAAATCTTCAACATGGGTGCGCTGTGCCACGCCTACGTCTTTACTTACAATAAGCTGTGGCTAACGTTTATGTTCTTGTGTTCAACAGGGAACGTCGTCACATTGCATACACTGGCAATGCAACTAACTGGAACAATACTGGACTGCTGGAACTGCGCTTTACAGACCGTAAGTACGGGGTCAAGTGTTCGACAAAACAGCGTCATGATTTCACCCTAACAAAGTAATGACCGGTAAGGTGACATCGCGTTTCATACAAACGCCCCACGTGTTTATCAGTAACGGAATATATTGAGAATTTCAACGGTCCATTCTCATCAGATTGAATAAAATTACCCAAAACGAAACAATTTTCACCTACTTTTATTTTATGATGCCTTTAACTAAATCCGTGTGTTGAAGAGGATATTCCATGGAAAACCAAAAATCGGAGGTCGCTTTGGTGACGGGGCTGGAGACTTCGATTAGTTCGACAGCGCTCGTTCGTTATTCTGTAATACTGGGAAGAACGAATTAACATGTTGGGTATGGAGAGTGCGTGTAACACGTGTGGGAGAGATTCGAGGTGCGTCACAAGTTGTGTGCGCATAACCTAACTATATATGCTGATTTCTGGAACAAGAACGCTGGTGAGAGGACAAACGCAAGTGAACATAAGAGACAGGAGTATTTTGTGAATGGAATTGAAGTTGTGTAGAACATTAACAGTTCTGTTACCGTTAATTTTTATTTATTCCTTCTTAATTTCAGTGCCCCTTTAAACGTGAAGATTTTGGAACAAATTTTTATTAACTTTCTGATTGCGTCAAATGCGTCTGACTTTCTTTGCCAACTGGTGTAGTGCGCCGAAACATGTGACTGATAAAGTGACCTTAATACAACCAACCAAATACAAAATACATCAAGGTAAACTTATGTTTAAACTTTAAAAGATAATGTCTCTAACGTGTTTCGACTTTCCATGAGTCACCGCCAGGGAGAAATTTCATAAATTACATATGTATATATATCCATGAAGCAAAACTGAAGCAATTTAAAAGTTACACAATTACGCTGCAGTAAATATTGGTGTCTTGAACAGCACGCTGTAGCATAAAATGTAGCACGCAGATAATTTTATGCTGCTGTATGCTGCTCAACACACAAAGGTTCACTACAGCTGCTAGTGTGAGTAAAAACAATCTCTCAGTTTTGCTTCATGTTTGTACGTGTCAAGTAGACGTATGTTTCCTCTCAGGGTGACTTATTGCCTAAACATGCTGCACATATCATGTTTATATGTTACACGGCGTTATGTTACATTGCGCTTCACATTGTTTATATTATGTTTTAAATTTTAAACATAACCTTACTTTAACATTTTTAAATCACAGATAACGGTGCACTGAGCAGTTAGATGTGGAAGCTAAAACCAACAAATGCACACAAGTGTATGACCATGTATTAAACGCGTAGTATACTTACTGCATGTTTCGGCCACTCATGGACCATCATCCCTCAGGATGGCCACACGAGTGGCCGACACATGCAGGAGGTATCGCTACGTTTACAGCACAGTATATGTTCACACACTTGCCTGTATGGGGCGGTTTTAGCTTCCATATATAATTTACATTGACACGTTGTGCATTTGGTTGGTTATTGTCGGATAAAATAATGCACGGAGTGAACGGTATTGCGGTTAACCGATAAAGGGTTTGCTCAAACTCCTGCTCTGGATCTTTCAGGTTCAAATCTCGACACAGACACTGACTAACCTCAATCACATTTCTCATTTCATCACCAGCACGTAGCAATCTTTCCTCAGACATTTTCTCATTAGCCTCACGTAACCTCATTTTCACATTACTCACAATATCTTACTGTTGAAACTGATAAAGTGTCGTTAAATAATACGCAATCTCTCCCACCCTAAATGTATGTAATTCCTCAGTTTAACTTCTAACAAGTCCTCCACACTGAAACATTCACTTATGGCACTTTTGCAGCAACGTGGAATGGGCGCTACAACATCCTAGCGATAGACTACGACCGCTACTTCATTGTTAAGTACTGCCCAGACAACTTAAACGAACGTAAGTACGTTTCTTCTGCAGGTGTAAAATATGCAAAAATTTGGCCTATATTCAGCGATTTCGCAAATTTGCGCAAACCCACTATTAGCTTCATCATGTCTGTCTGCTTGTCCGTCCGTCCGCCAGTGCATCCGCAAGGAAGATCTCGGCTCCTACTGGACGGATTTCCACCAAATTTGATATTTGGGAATTTTTCGAAAATAGAGAAATTTCAAGATTCATTAAAATTTGGCAAGAATTAAGGTTACCTTACATGAATACTTATGTACATTTATGATAATATCGCCCTCAATTTTTCTTAAAATGACAAATTTTTCAGACAAACGTTCTAGAGGAAAACAGAAACACATTTTTTGTCCAATAACATTTCTCTGAAAATCGGATCATTTATGAGATAGTGTGGAAAAATATGGCAGGGCCAGGCAGGCCACAGGCAATATAATACAGCGCATGCGCATAGCATGCCGGGCAACTAATGCTACAGCCACACACACGGAATATGTAATATTTACTGCCTTTCCACAGCAACAATGGTTACGCGAACGCGCCACAATATTACATTACGCATACACGGACTGTCCTGTTTTAATTTCGCTAGGCAAATTGTGCCCTTGGATCCACATTAACTATAAAACTTCCATACGTAACACATGTAGAAACACGCGTAGCTTTAAGAGAACACGTTCAAAACAAGCCGTTTTGTCATCAGAATACTCTACAGCACACAAGCCAGTGAGGTTAACGTCAAACGCACTGCGTTCTGAGGTGCTCCGCTCCGTTCCCCTGTGGCCTATGTCAACCACTTCCTAATGCCTGCCGTTGGCGAACGCTACGTGTATCCCCAGCACATGTTCATACCGAATGCCTACAAGACAGGAAGGGAATGCAGGGAAACGTACTGGAAGGTGATAGAGGGGGTAGAAGCGTAACAAATTTTTCTTAGTCAGAATTTATTAACTGACACTTCTCTGAACTTTAATCGTACAGACGTCTCTAATTTCCTTGCAGCGATTATTGCTGTGGCGTTTCGTAGCTCGGACCCTGACAAAACAACACTGGAGAAAGTGAAGGCAGACTTGGAAGACAACGGCATAGATATCACCCAGATGGTGGTATGGACCAGAGATCACTGCCAGCAGGCATAATCATCAACAGACGGAGGGAGTTCCGATTAGAGTCACACGATTGCGAAATATAATCCACGCTTCCACGTTTGCAAACATTTTAAAGAGATTAATATAGTGTTTGTATGCCACACGCTGTATGGGAACTGGAAATTATATCTAATGCGCTTTAAATGATGACAAATTCTGTTTCCTTTTCCTCACTTCGGGGCTAACAGAGGAGACTAATTGATTTAACGGAGATCTGGGATCTTCTGGGACGTTACGCGGCGTCGTGTGGTAATTCCACGGCGTCGTGTGGTAAACAATTACCACACGACGCCGCGTAAGGTCCCAGAAGAACACAGATCTTTTCAATATCTCAGCAGAAGCCTGAAATCAAAGATATAATGTGATCTGCTCTGAGGTCGAGGTAGCTCATTGTATATAGTGACTAGCCTACGGTAAGGACGAATGTGGTTCGTTTCCCATAGATAGAACAGAGACCTTCATCCTTTGTATTGCGTCCATTATGGCTCTTGGGCCATGCGTCGTAGTCAGTGGGTACCGGGGTTCTTTGTGCCAAGCAGTAGCCGAAGGGCGTTGCTGTTAACGGCATGCCTCCTTAGTGCCGAGGTTAAAAATGCGTGGAGCTATAACTATACTCCATTGTATGCTCCCGCTGTATTTTGCTTAAGGAAGCACAGAAACAATCTGGCGTTTAGAAGTTCGAGACAGTACTTGTGGAAGATTGGCCGCCAGGTGCCGACCGTGATTAGCCCTTTAAAGTCCAATGCTTGCTTTATGTACCCCCAGGTTTAACATTAAACAATTCTACGTTCTGCCCACACAGTGTATTTATGTGTTTTGTGTGGATCTCAGAACAAACAGCGATTATTTCCCTATACAGCATTAACTGACAGGTTTTTATAACCGAGAAGGAGTGTGTTTACTGCGCGGTACGGACTGGGTCTTTAAATGTGACGTTCTGCCCACACAGTGTATTTATGTGTTTTGTGTGGATCTCGGAACAAACATCGATTATTTTCCTATACAGCATTAAGTGACTGGTTTTTATAACCGAGACAGAGTGTGTTTACTGTGCTGTACGTACTGAGTCCTTATATTAATATCGTCTACATGACCACGCCTGTACTAACTCAAGACGTGGCAGCAGTTTATAGAGCACCTTACCGTTAAATACAGTGGTATAAGCCTGGAACAGTAAGTTCAACACTTCGTGTAGGATACTTGTTATAACATACAGATGTCGCAGTCAAGACAGAACGGTGGGAGAGTGAAGAGTCACGCGTTGCAACGGCTGGTGCGCCTGCCTACGGCATAGCAAATTCAATAACTAACGCCTTACTCTCGGCAACTTCTCCGTCATCGCTCTGTGACAGGAAGCCTGACCATAAGCCTCCCTTTCCAGTTTAAATTCAACATCAGTCCTTTGCTTTAGTTACAGGGAGAAGCCCGACGGATGATGGGGATCACAACCTTCAAGTCATTTAGCCTCCTATTTACTGTTGTGTTCCCTCCAGGTCCGTCTGGCCTGTGTTAAGCTGCCCAAGGCCTTTAGCGCTAACGTTGTTATTGCCACTACTGCGAGTCGGCTGGAAGGGAAATCGAAACTGATGGATCAAGAGTGGTGTGGAGTGTACAGCATTTGAGGGCACAACCCCAACTTCATATTCACTCTTTATCAATTCCCCAATTAACCGTTTAAAGACGAAGCGTATCTGTTTTATATAAGGACTCAGTGCGTACCGCGCTGTAAACACTCTCCACTTCGGTTATAAAAACCAGTCTCTTAATGTTTTATAAGGCAAAAGTTGCTGTTTGTTCTGAGATCCGTACAAAACACATAAACGCAATGTGGGCACCACGTAGAATTTTTAATGTTAAACCTGGTGGTACGTTAAGTTACCGCTAGGCTTTAAAAGGTTAATTTATTATTTATTTACGGGCGATGTCAGAATTTGCAATGGAATGTTCGGTGAGTAATGAAGTGGAAAGAGCTGAAGCTGTCTTGACCACATTTCAGGCCTTATAACAGGCACACACCGGGACGGACTCAAGAAAATCATGTAACACTTCAGGGTAGTCTGTTTTGTGACCCGTAAATAAAACTTCCAAATTTTTACAATCTACTTCCCATTCCATGACGGATACAAAAATTACTTCACGCACATTACCAGCGCTCACAGCACATAGCCATCATTCTTACGGCAGTATCTTGTGTTATAACATCTTGCGGGGTGATAAGTAAGGTATATAGGAGGAGTGGGATTACCGTTCCATTTATTTTTCACCTCGAGGCTACGTGCATATGAGCGGTCAACTTCACGCTCCGGCCGCTTTACCACCCGTGTAAGGAATGTAGGGGTATTGGGAGTAAAGTTCCACTTATTTTTCACCTTGAGGATACGTGCATGTTAGTCGTCAACTTCACGCTCCGGCCGCTTTACTCTTGAGAAACAACCGCTGTACCCACAAAACAGGATGGCGAATGGGCCCCAGGGCCGGTCTGGACGTTTCGGAAAAAGAGAAAAACCTGTTGCTCCCGCAGGTATATCCTGCTTCCAAATTCAGATTAACTGAAATAGATTCGTGCCGATATCAGAATCCGTCACACTGAAGATGGAGGAGGCATGTTCCTCCGAAACGTCCGAATCACCCCATGCTACTAAGTGTTGCCACAATCCACAGTCTGTCATTTGAGCAACACCTTCCGCTAATGCGTAAAATGGTACATGTAAACATTACATAGAATCAAATGACTGTTCTGCTTTGCATGAATGATATGGAGACCTACAGTGGCACAGCGTGGAAGAAGGCACTAACACGATGCAGGGCAGTTTCTTGTCTATCGCCAGGCCAGTCGCTACGGTCTTAAACATCAGGACGTCGCCTGTCCGATAAGGGGCGGTTCATCACCAGCAGAGACGCCTTCTGTCACTTGCAGGATCAGCAAGAGTACAGTCACGCACGAATGAACAGCGACGTTGTTTGAGTTATCACAATTTAAGATAAGCATGTGTCCTTCAGGCTACCTTCAGTGGCCTCCAGCGTCGGTAAAATTGCTAAAAGCAACTATCAGCTTCTTCATGTCTAGTACATTTTATTTCTTATCAATAGTACAGCCACAACCAACACTGCACATGCTAAACCTAAACGGGCTGCAGGTGTCAGCTCAACAAAACACCGTCAGGCCCTGACAGAAAAGTGTGGAAATTATAATCCATGCATATTGCTAAGGGGGAAATCTTCACCCTTTTTAAAATTACCTATACACAAAGTGTATACCAATACACAAACGTGCTGCGCAATGGAAGCGTATGTTGAAATGTAAATATAAAAGGCGTGAAATATAAAAACACATGTAAGTATAGAATGTGAATGTAAAAAACGGAGTGAGATGGGAAGATGTGGATGTACGTGCGGCAGAAACAATGTGAAAGACAAGTGTCTCAGGTGGATCACAATAACGTATCGTGCACTCATGATATTTTCTGTAGTATCCACGCACGTACGAAAAACTGGATTATAGTTTTGTGTGGTGTGGATACTTCACAGACGTATGCGTATTAGGCACGTATTTTCACTGGCTTTGTGCTTACGTTTACAGTACTGCATGTACGTACCAACGAGGTTGTCAAGCATTAACATTCATCATGTCTGTCCGTCTGTGCGCATGAAACAACTCGCCTCCCACTAGACGCATTTTCATGAAATTTGATATATGCGCATTTTTCCAAAATGTTTGGAGAAAATTCAAATTTCTTTAAAATACGAAATGAATAACGGGCACTTTACATGTAAAAAAAGTACATTTATGATAAAACATCGCGCACTTCTTCGTAGAATGAGAAATGTTACAGAAAAATATTGTAAAGAAAATCAACACACACATTTTATGTTCAATAACGTTTTCTGAAAAATCGTCCGATTTATGAGATAATGTGGAATGATACAGTACTGCCAGACAGAACCCCACAGATAACAACATAATACGGCGCATGCGCATCACTAAGGCTACATTCCGACACTCAGAATATGTAGCAATTATTGCTTTTCCACGGCGCCTTAATATTACACCGTACATATGTTGCCTGTATTGTTTTTAACGTTCTGCAAGACAACGCAAGTCGTTTAATATTTTGCCAGTAATTTATAGCTCGATAACGTGTCCTTTACATTCATACTCCGTGACGCTGTTAATTTTGTTTACCGCCTCTGTTTAACGTTCCTGTTTCCACTAAATTCCATTACTCTTTTCAAGTCAAAAGAACTCATAATTATATGACATGTATATGGTATGGCGATAGTTGTAAATTCACACAAATTCTCTTTCACTCATTCGGTCGGTCGGTCTGTCAGACAGTTGGTTCTTTCGTTAGTTAGTTAGTCAGTTATTTAGTTAGTTAGTTAGTTAGTTAGTTAGTCCGTCATTCGGTCAGCGAAACAGTCGGGTGGTTGGTTGGTTGGTTGGTTGGTTGGTTGGTTGGTTGGTTGGTTGGTTGGTTGGTTGGTTGGTTGGTTGGTTGGTTAGTTAGTCAGCCAGTCATTCAAACACTCAGTTGGGTAGTTAGTCGGTCAGTCAGTCATTCAGTCAGTCTGCTGACTTACACGTTGAAACACTGTGACCGAGATAGCCTATTGCGGTACTGTACAACCACAGACAAACAGGAAGGCGCACATAAGACACCGCGACGTACTGTTACTGTACATATGTACGGGCACAGTGTACAGTGTTAAAGAGTAAATACGTGAAGTATATATACATATATAATGTCACGCGTGTGAGCTTACAGACGTTTAATGACGTTTTGTACAAGTTTGTGCACGTGCACCATACACTTGGATATTTACCGGCGTGCGTGCAGACCGCATTAACAATCTGCGTTTATTTACTTACATTCTGTATGTGTCGAAGTTCTTACAATCCCAGAAAGTGTAACCTCAACTAGTGAGACGCTTAAAGACAGATACAGTGGAAACGACTTGAGATGTCAGTGTCGGAACATTAATAAAATTACGTCTAGGCAAAAGGTGGCAGGACTGCCTCAAATGTGACTCACGTTCCTAACGCAGGTGTACCCTCAGGCGAACGTGTCACTATACGTTCTAAAGCTAAACGTAGGCACACGGCAAGCGTTCGTGTGTTGGTTCCTGTTCAGAGGATCTGGACAGCAATTTACTGGTTCGTGCCTGCGCATGTCCCACATGTGCCAAGATGCTATTTACAGCTTCATCCATACCATTTCTCGGGTTCAAAAAGCTTTACGTAGCCTGGGTGTCGGGGACTCGTTTACGAACGTCAGACATTGATGACTCAAGCTGTTTAAGCAAAATCAATTAACCCCGAAGATAAGAATACGTGGAGGATTCTTCCCACGCAACCATACGCCTTATTGATTCATTAAGCACATGGACCGAATGGCAGGACGAATTCCCCCTTTCTTTCAGCATCGTCTATAAATTGTTATGCACCAAACATCCTACCATTCAACTATAAACGAATCTTCAATTAAGCCAAGTAACAGTCGAACAGTCACATCCCGATTCATACTACATTCCCAGCTCATCATTATTGGTTTAATCGCGCTAGTGTCTGTATAACCTTCTGTGAAAAAGATAACTTTTACTCCCAACAAATTGCTTCCTGAAGATGGCTATAAGAAATAGCCGGAACACCTTCTAGTAGTCTCCTATGTATGTGGGTAGTTGAGACTTCGGCATTCATGCACAGGCACCCCCTATGGCCGTCTGTATGCACAGCCTTCCTCAGGGCAGGATCGTTTTTCCCCCAGTGGTTAGAACTAGTCATAAGAACGCCCATGAAACGAATAATGTGGCAAATCTTTTTTACGCCGATTCGGATAAGCACAGATTGGCGGTACACAGAGAGTGCGAACCCGACGCACTGTTACGTGAGACGCCCGGTACCTACGGTCCTGAGGGCTACTGGAAGAACCGGGGCATATGTGAATGCTTAGCGGTCTACAGCCCTCGGTCGAGGATCAGGTAAAGACCGTTCGCACAAGCTGTAATGTTCACGTGTACTGAAGGGATATGGAGGTTTAACCCTAACCGCGCCTGCGGCAGCATTACATTAATGTGCACTTTTCGGGTTGCTGGCAGTCCGAAATTAGTATCTGTTTTCCTTC
>BLKM01000913.1:337242-374816 GCA_013340265.1 Coptotermes formosanus | reverse complement strand
ACCTGTCTAACGAAACTACACGGCGTCATATGCTACAAGACAGTAACCTTCATATTCAGCCTATTGTCTTTTATTAAGCCCGCACACCGCTAATGTGTCGGTGTGTCGATTCAGGCTTAACAGTCGTATAGTTTAGTTTTGGAAACCCCAAAGCGTAAATCAAGTTAGAATCCTAACTGCGGCTGGGAGGACACGGCAAACTGTTAACATTGCGACGTTCGGTGTGCGTGTGTGTGTGTGTGGGTGGAGCTGCTTGAAGTGGCTCTATATCGGTTCCGTTAGTTGTACAGAGCGACCATAAAGTCAGTTAACCGTTTAGGAAAATATACACTCACGAATTTACAGCAATAGAGCACTGTACGTACGCACTGAGGCATACAAAAATAAAGCTCTAAAGGGGCACATAATAGCGTTCAGTGCTTCATCTAAAATGTCTGTTACTTGTGTTCCATGGTGGACAAACTCCACCATATTTCTAAATTTAGGGTGTTTTTTCCTACGTGACCTATAAGCGGTAGCCCGACGCTCTAGTAACACTTTGTGAAACTTTCTGGAGGTCATTATCTCTGCAATCGTTTGTCTAGCTACCGACATCGACTGGTAGACTTCCCCAACACCTGGGGTATGACGAACGCTGAAAACCGTCGAAAATAGCTGGGCTGGCAACCACTTCGAAAATATTTCTGTCACCATGAAGATGGAGGGAGAAAGTTTTTCGAAGCTTACTAATAAATCAAATAAACTATACGATGCACAAACAGAACGACAACCATCATTGCCACAGCAATAACCACGAAAACCCGGAACCTTACAGCTGTCGATCTGTTACAAATTTCTGTATCAGAAGTGACCTCAATGCGGCTCGCGCACGTTGTCGGTAGAAATACACTGCGGTGGTTTACAGCCACAAGGGGCTGACGGGAAACTCATTTTAAAAGACTTTACAAAGTAACGAGACTCATAAGTAACTGAAAGTAACATATTGTGACTGGATGAACAGAAGTACGACACAACCAAATACACAAAACACATTTCATGATATCAATGCATGGCCCTTGGCTAAGTTCTCTCGTGAAGTGAGGTTCCTACAGCTCGCCTACCTGACACCTGCGAAGACTCTAGCCGCCTTACTGGCAGAACAGCTGATACCACATACTGTCTGTCAGTTCAAAACAGTTATACACGCGGTCCATTGGTGGACATATCCGAGTTGCATTCGGAAATTCCTAAATTCAAATTTCACGCCGAAGTCAAGCCATTATGAATTTCATTGCGGCATTGACGTCTAACATTTTCATTGCGTCACTGCCACTTCCTTCATAACACTTTCAAACGCACAGTGCACTGACAGGTAACTTGTGCACAAAATTTGGCCCACGAAGAAGGATTGTATTGACTTGACACCGACGTTCAGGCCTGTGTCAACCTCTATCGAATAAAACGTGTGCAAGAACAGCTGGTGTTTCACGACTGTGTCCACCGTATTCACTGTGCGTAGGTAAAAAAGGAACAAATAGAATTCACATGACACTTGTTTTCAGGAATTACAGGAATTACAGGCAACATGCTGCTCATCGTTCTTTTGGGTCTGATCGCCAAGTTAGCGTTGGTTTTCAGTGACTGCGACCTTGGTACTGTGAAAGTGAATCACCTTCATTGGACTAAGGTGGGTATTACAGTACTGACACCTTGCCTGTACAAGCACTTGTAAGAACTGCTGCTTGCTTTTGTATCTGGCTACAGTAACCGGTATTTTGCACTAAGACATAGATACATTGTAATAATATCTCGCTGGATTGTTCTTAGAATGAGAAATGATTCAGACGAAAAATCAAAACAAACATTTTGCGTTCAACAAACTTTTTCGAAAATCGCGTTGTTTATGAGATAATTTGGAAAAATATGTTAACCTCAAACAAGACACATATGACAATATAAAAAGGCGCATGCACTTTGCATGATGGATAACTAAGGCTACGTACACACACTCAGAATGTGCTATATTTATTGCTTTCCCATGACAACAAAGGTTACGCGAACGCGCCACAACGTTACGTTATACGCACACTGACCATCTTCTAACAGTTTGGCCGAGACATCAAGCAAAGGCACCACTACTTGCGGCGCGCGTTAAAAACTGATGCAATTCTCTCGGCGCAGCTGTGAACACAGGGATTCAAATCTCAGGATTTTTTAAATAAAAAGTCTGTCAATTAGTAATTTGACAAGATGGGTAGAGTTAAGAAGTTTCATTCACCGGAAATGTGTGACAAAAGACACTCCTGTTCTCACAGATCGCAGATTCCCGTCCTTGGTACTGGCTTCTGCATTCCCACGAAGAAGCCTTGGATAATTTTGACTGCGATGTATCTACGTTATCAGATCCTGTTGGAGACAGCAGCGCAGTAATTACTGAGGTATATGATACCAGGTGCGCTTGCAAATATCCACTATTTGTTCACTGCAATTTGCGGCGGTCAGTCGAAATAATGTGGAAGGCAGAATTTCTGTTCACACGTTTGGATGGGCGCTAAGTGAAGGTGGCAAAGTGTCTGGGTTTAACTCTGATTACATTTAATATTTTATTCCACTTGCGACTGTTAATATATTCAGCCCTGTACGTGTCTTGTTGGAGAGACGCCGCAGTTTCTGCAGGCTCCAGTTTACCCGCTGTATCGTCGGCTGATGGACAGGCTAAAGCATTTGTGAAGGAAATTAATTATACTTAATTGCATAATGTAAGGGCAATTTATTTGCACACTCCTCTAAATTCAAAGCAACCATCCCCCAGTTTTTTCCTCCACACATGCAATTAACAGGTTCCCAAGACCGGCACCAATATGGACATTCATTAAGCGGCCATCCAAAAGAAAATATTAAAAACTGTAGCGGTTGGTAATAACAAAACTTGCACGCAAAACAAACACATTTGGAACAAAATTGGTAGGGACTTTAAAACACATACGAGTATTTTTACATTCAACTCTCTCGTTAATTCTCAGGTTTTCAGGACGGTTAAACAAAAGGGGCGAAACCTTCAGCACAGTTGGTCTGTGCCACGCACACATCTTTACTTACAATAAGCCGTGACTGACTCTTATGTTCTTGTGTTCAACAGCCTCCAATTTCTCCTTGTATTCACTGGCAATGCAACTGGCTCCAACAATACTGGACTTATTGAAGTGCACTACACAGACCGTAAGTACAGGGCAAAGTGTTCGACAAAATAGCGTCACGGTTTCACCCTAACAATGTAATGAACGGTAAGGTGACATCGCGTTTCATACAAACGCCCCACGTGTTTATCGGAAACGGAATATATTCAGAATTTCAATGGCCCATTCTCATCAGATTGAATAAAATTACCCAAAACCAATCAATTTTCACTTAATTTTATTTTATGGTGCCTTTAACTCAGTCCGTATGTTGAAAAGGGTAGTCTATGGAAAATCAAAAAACGGCGGTCGCTTTGGTGATGGGGGTGGAGAATTCGCTTAGATCCACAGCGCTCGTTCGTTATTCTGTAATACTGGGAAGAACGAACTAAGCAGCAGGATATGGAGAGTGCGTGTAACACGTGTGGGAGAGACTCGAGGTGTGTCACAAATTGTGTGCGCATAACCTAACTATATGCGCTGATTTGTGGAACGAGAGCGCTGGTGAGAGGACAAACGCAAGAGGACATAAGAGACAGGAGTATTTTGTGAATGGAATTGAAGTGGCGCAGAAAATTGACAGTTCTGTGACCTTAATTTTTATTTATTTCTGTTAATTTCATTGCCCTCTTAAACGTGAACATTTTGGAACAATTTTTATTAACATTCTGACTGTGCCAAATGTGTCTCATTTCCTTTGCCAACTGGTGTAGTGCGCCGAAACATGTGACTGATAAAGTGACCTTACAACAACCAACCAAATACACAATATGTCAAGGTAAGCTTATGTTTAAACTTTAGAACATAAGCTCTCTAACGTGTATCGACTTTCCATGAGTCATCACCAGGAAGAAACTACATCAGTTACATACCCATGAAGTAAAACTGAAGCATTTTAAAAGTTACACAATTCCGTTGAGGTAAATATTGGTGTCTTGAACAGCACGCTGTAGCATAAAATGTAGCATGCAGATCATTTTATGCTGCTCTATGCTGCTCAACACACAAAGATTCACTCCTGCTGCAGTGCGAGTAAAAACAATCTCTCAGTTTTGCTTCATGTTTGTACGTATCAAATAGACGTACGTTCCCTCTGATGGTGACTCATAGTCTAAACATGTTGCAGATATCATGTTTATATGTTACACGGCGTTATGTTAAATTGCGCTTCATATTGTTTATATTACGTTTTTAATTTTAAATACAATCTTACATTAACATTTTTAAATCACACATAACGGTGCATTGAACAGTTAGATGTGGAAGCTAAATTCAACAACTGCACACAAGTGTATGACCATGTATTATACCCATAGTATACTTACTGCATGTTTCGGCCACTCATGTGGCCATCATCAGGGAAGCACGTATCTATTCTTCGTAACGCACCTCCCTGAGGATTACCACAAGATTGGCCGACACAGGTAGGAAGTATCGCTACGTTTACAGCACAGTATATGTTCACACACTTGCCTGCATGTGGCGGTTTTAATTTCAATATATAATTTACATTGACACGTTGTGCACTTGGTTGGTTATTGTGAGATAAAATAATGTATGGAATGAATGGTATTGCAGTTAAACGATAAAGGGTTTGCTAAGACTCCTCTTCTGGATGTTTCTGGTTAAAATCTCGACACAGACACTGAATACCCTCAATCAGATTTCTCAATTCATCACCAGCACGCAGCCTTCTTTCCTAAGATATTTTATCATTAGCCTCACGTAACCTCATGTTCACATTACTCACAATATCTTGCTGTTGAAACTGATAACGTGACGGTAAATAATACGCAATCTCTCCAACTTTCACTCAACGTAATTCTTCAGCTTCACTTCTAACAAGCTCCTCCACACACAGAAACATTCACTTTATGGCACTTTTGCAGCAACGTGGAATGGACGCTACAACATCCTAGCGATAGACTACAACCGCTACATGATTGCTAAGTACTGCCCAGACATCTTAAACGAAAGTAAGTACGTCTCTTCTGCAGGTGTGAAATATGCAACAAGTTGGCCTATACTCAGCGCTTTCGCAAATCTGCGCAAAGCGACTATTAGCTTCATAATATCTGTCTTTCTGTCTGTCCGTCTTCCAGTCCATCCGCATGTAAGATCTCGGCTCGCACTGCACGGATTTCCACCAAATATCATATTTGGTAATTTTGCGAAAACCTATCGAGAAATTTCAAGTTTCATTAAAACCTGACAAGAATTAAGGTGACCTTACAAGAATACCTATGTACATTTACGATAATACCCCCTTCAATTGTGCTTAAAATTTTAAATGTTTCAGACAAATTTTTGGAGAAAACCAAAACCCACATTTTAGGTCCAATAACGTTTTTATGAAAATCGTACCATTTATTAGATAGTGTGGAAAAATATGACACAGCCAGACAGTCCACAGACAATATAATACGGCGCATGCGCACAGCATGCCGGGTAACTGAAGCCACAGACACACACTCGGAATATGTAATATTTACGGCCTTTCCACAGCAACAATGGTTACGCGAACGCGCCACACTCTTACATTACGCCTACACTGTCTGTCCTGTTTTAATTTCGCTAGACAAATTGTGCCGTTTGATCCACATTAACTGGAAAACTTCCACACATAACACACGTAGAAACGCACGTACCTTTAAGAGAACACGTTCACATCAAGCCGTTTGGCACCAGAATACTTTACAGCACACAAGCCAGTGAGGTTAACGTCAAACGCACTGCGTTCTGAGGTGTTCCCCTCCGTTCAACTGTGGCCTATGTCAACCACTTCCTAATGCCTGCCGTTGGCGAACGCTACGTGTATCCCCAGCACATGTTCATACCGAATGCCTACAAGACAGGAAGGGAATGCAGGGAAATGTGCTGGAAGGTGATAGAGGGGGTAGAAGCGTAACAAATTTTTCTTAGTCAGAATTTATTCACTGACACTTCTCTGAACTTTAATCCTACAGACGTCTCTAATTTCCTTGCAGCGATTATTGCTGTGGCGTTTCGTAGCTCGGACCCTGACAAAGCGACAATGAAGAAAGTCAAGAAGGATTTAAAACACAACGGCATAGATATCAACCAGCTGGCGGTATGGAGCACAGGTCACTGTCAGCAGGCAGAATCATCAACAGACGGAGGGAGTTCCGATTAGAGTCACTCGAGTGGGAAATGTAACGCACGCTTCCACTTTTGCAAACATTTTGAAGAGATGAATAAAGCCTTTGTATGCCACACGCTGTATGGGAACTGGAAATTATATCTAATGCACTTTAAATGATGACAAATTCTGTTTCCTTTTCCTCACTGTGGGGCTAACAGAGGAGACTAATTTATTTAACGGAGATCTGGGATTTTCTGAGACGTTATGCGGGGTCGTGTGGTAAACAATTACCACCGGCGTCGTGTGGTAAACAATTACCACACGACATCGTGCAACGTCCTAGAAGAGCAAATATCTGATCAATATCGCAGCACAAGCCTGAAATTAAAAGATATAATGGAATTTTCTCTAAAGTGGATGTAGCTCAGTGTACATAGTGACCAGGCTACGGTCTGGATTTATGTGGTTCGTTTCTCCCAGATGGACAAGAGATCCTTCTCCTGTGCAGTGCGTCCGTTACGGCTCTTCGGCCATGCGTCGTAGTCAGTGGGTACCGTACGTTATTTCTGCCAAGCTGTAGCCGAAGGGCGTTGCTGTTAACGGCACACCTCCACAGTGCCGAGGTTGAGAATGCGTGGAGCTGTACCTCAATTCTATTATATGCTTCCACGGTATTTTGTTAAGGGCGCAAAGAGACAATCTGGCGTTTACCAGTTCGAGACAATACTCCTGGATGTTAGCCCGCGCAGGTGCCGACAGTGATTAGACCTTTAAAGCCCAGTGGTTACTCTTAAGTACCACCAGCTTTAACATTCATACATTCTACGTTCTGCCCACACAGTGTATTTATGTGTTTTGTGTGGATCTCAGAACAAACAGCGATTATTTCCCTATACAGCATTAACTGACTGGTTTTTATAACCGAGACGGAGTGTGTTTACTGCGCGGTACGGNCAGCATTAACTGACTGGTTTTTATAACCGAGACGGAGTGTGTTTACTGCGCGGTACGGCCTGGGTCTTTAAATGTACGTTCTGCCCACACAGTGTATTTATGTGTTTTGTGTGGATCTCAGAACAAACAGCGATTATTTCCCTATACAGCATTAACTGGCTGGTTTTTATAACCGAGACGGAGTGTGTTTACTGCGCGGTACGGACTGGGTTTTTAAATATACGTTCTGCCCACACAGTGTATTTATGTGTTTTGTGTGGATCTCAGGACAAACAGCGATTATTTCCCTATACAGCATTAACTGACTGGTTTTTAGACCGAGGAGTGTTTACTGCGCGGTACGGACTGGGTCTTTAAATATACGTTCTGCCCACACAGTGTATTTTTGTGTTTTGTGTGGATCTCAGGACAAACAGCGAACATTTACCTATACAGCATTAACTGACTGGATTTTATGACCGAAAAGGAGTGTGTTTAATGCGCGGTACGGACTGAGCCTTTATATATAAATCCGGTTCAACCTCTAAAGCCCAGTGGTTACTATATGTACCGCCAGGTTTAACATTCATCAATTCTACGTTCTGACAAAACAGCGTATTTATGTGTTTTTTGTGGATCTCAGAACAAACAGCGATTATTTCCGTATACAACAAATGCCTGGCTTTTACAACCGAGACAGAGTGTGTTTACTGCGCGGTACGGACTGAGACCTTCTATTAAAATCGTCTAGCTGACAACGCCTGTATTATCTCAAGACGTGGCAGCAGTTTATAGAGCACCTTACCGATAAATACTGTGCTATAAGCCTGGCACAGTAAGTGCAACACGTCTTGTACGATACTTGTTATAACATAAAGATAGCGCAGTCAAGACAGAACGGAGGGAGAGTGATGGGTCACGCGTTGCAACGGCTGGTGTGTCTGCCTACCGAAGAGCATCTACAATAACTAACGCCTTACTCTCGGCAACTTCTCCGTCACCGAGGTGTGGCAGGAAGCCTGACAATAAGGCTCTCTTTCCAGTTTAAATTCAACATCATTACTTTGCTTTTGCTAAAACAGAAGCCCCACGGATGATGGGGATCACGGCCTTCTATATATTTGGCCTCCTATTTACTGTTGTGTTCCCCTCCAGGTCCGTCTGGCCTGTGTCAAGCTGTAAAAGGCCTTTACCGCTAACGTTGTTATTGCCACTACTGCGAGTCGGCTGGAAGGGAAATCGAAACTCATGGATCAAGAGTGGTGTGGAGTGTACAGCATTTGAGGGCACGACACCAACTTCATATGTGCTGTTCATTATTTTCCTAATTAATTTATTGTTTTTTACGGGCGATGTCAGAACTTCCAATGGAATGTTCGGTGAGTAATGAAGTGGAAAGAGCTGAAGCTGTCTTGACCATATTTCAGGCCTTATAAATGGCACACACCGGGACGGACTCAAGAAAATCATGTAACACTTCTGGGTAGTCTGTTTTGTGACCCATAAATAAAACTTCCACATTTTTACAACCTAATTTCCATTCCATGACGGATACAAAAATCACTTCACACACATTACCAGCGCTCACAGCACACAGCCATCATTCTTACGGCAGTATTTTGTGTTATAACATCTTGCGGGGTTATAAGTAAGGTATGTAGGGGTAGTGGGAGTACAGTTCCACTTATTTTCTAACCTCGACTCTACATGGAAGCGAGTGGTCACTTTCACGCTCTGGCCGCTTTACTCTTGAGAAACAACCCTAGTAAACACTAAACAGGAGGGCGAATGGGCCCCAGGGCCGGTCTGGACGTTTCGGCAGAAGGGGAAAACCTGTTGCTCCCGCAGGTATATCCTGCTTCCAAATTCAGATTAACTGAAATAGATTCCTGCCGATATCAGAATCCGTCACACTGAAGATGGAGGAGGTATGTTCCTCCGAAACGTCCGAATCACCCATGCTACTAAGTTTTGCCACAATCCACAGTCTGTCATTTGAGCAACACCTTCCGCTAATGCGTAAAATGGTACATGTAAACATTACATGGAATCAAAAGACTGTTCTGCGTTGCACGAATGATATGGAGACCTACAGTGGCACAGCGTGCAAGAAGGCACTAACACGAGGTAGGGCAATTTCTTGTCTATCGCCAGGCCAGTCGCTACGTTCTTAAACATCAGGACGTCGCCTGTCCGATAAGGTGCGGTTCACCACCAGCAGAGACGCCTTCTGTCACTTGCAGGATCAGCAAGAGTACAGCCACGCACGAATGAACAGCGACGTTGTTTGAGTTATCACAATTTAAGATAAGCATGTGTCCTTCAGGCTACCTTCAGTGGCCTCCAGCGTCAGTAAAATTGCTAAAAGCGAGTATCAGCTTCTTCATGTCTAGTACATTTTATTTCTTATCAATAGTAGAGCCACAACCAACACTGCACATGCTAAACCTAAACGGGGGCAGGTGTCAGCTCAACAAAACACCGTTCAGGCCCTGACAGGAAAGTGTGGAAATTAAAATCCATGCATATTGCTAAGAGGGAAATCTCCACCCTTTTTAAAATTACCTATACACAAAATGTATACGAATACATAAACGTGCTGCGTAAGAGAAATATATGTTGAAATGTAAATATAAAAGGCGTAAAATATAAAAACACATGTAAGTATACAATGTGAATGTAAAAAATGGAGTCAGATGGGAAGATGTGGATGTACGTGCGGCAGTACCAATGTGAAAGACAAGTGTCTCAGGTGGATCACAATAACGTCTCTTGCACTCCTGATATCTTATTTAGTATCCACGCACATACGAAAAACTGGATTATAGTTTTGTGTGGTGTGGATACTTCACAGGGTATGCGTATTAGGCACGCATTTTCACTGGTTTGTGCTTACGTTTACAGTACTGCATGTAAATAACAACGGTGCTGTCAAGCATTAATATTCATCATGTCTGTACGTCTGTGCGCATGGAACAACTCGCCTCGCACTGGACGCATTTTCATTAAATTTGGTATATGCGCATTTTTCGAAACTCGTTAGAGAAAACTCAAGTTTCATTAAAATCTATAATGAATAACGGACACTTTACATGAAGACCTACGTGCATTTATGGTAACACATCGCGCAGTTCTTCTTAGCATGGGAAATGCTACAGAAAAATACTGTACAGAAAATCAAAATACACATTTTATGTTCTATAACGTGTTCCGAAAAATCGTGCCATTTATGAGATAATGTGGAAAGATACAGCACCGCCAGACAGAACACCACAGATAACAATATAATACGGCGCATGCGCATTGCATCCTGGATCACTAAGTCTACTTTCCGACACTCAGTATATGTAACAATTATTGCTTTTCCACGGCGCCTTAATTTTACATCATAAGTACATCGACTGTATTGTTTTTAACGTTCTGCAAGACAATGCATGCCTTTGACAGTTCGCTAGTAATTTATTGCTGCATAACGTGTCCTTCATACATACAATTCATGACGCTGTAGGTAGTGTTTCTTCCTTCTGGTTATCATTTCTTTGTTCACTAAAATGTGACGTTGTATAAGTCACGATGATATGACATGTATATGTTATGGTAATTGTTCTAAATTTATACATATTCTCCTTCACTCACTCCGCCTTATCAAAGCCCCTGCCTATGAGAAGGGCGTCACAATTAACGGAAAGCACAAGAAGAAGACCTGCGATAGAAGCTGACTGCACATCGACGTTCTGTAAGACAGTAACATACATTACTTAGGCCGGTAGAGGCGTTTCGGTATGCCGTATCATTTCCAATTTAAGACGCACATTTTTCGCACTTTGACAAACTGAAAATTAGAGCGCGTCTTAAATTCGAGGTGTTATATTTCACTCTTCGGAAATACCGAAAATATTTTCCTCGAGGAACAAGTGGCATCGTTAAAAGAACAGTCATTTTTACGGATAATGAAATGTGTTCAAATTATGCACTTTATTAGATATATTCAGAAGCAAGCACACAACTCGTACATGTTTCGACACAGAGATGCCATCCTCAGGGAGTTATTCAGAATATCAAACACAACACTGAAGGCGTTAATGTTTAAGTTAAGAATTAGAGGGAAAACATCTACTTTTTACTGCAAGTGTGTCCCATGTTGATTGTCCTTAACCTTTTAAAGCCTAGCGGTAACTTTACATACCACCAGGTTTAACATTAAAAAATTCTACGTGGTGCCCACATTGCGTTTATGTGTTTTGTACGGATCTCAGAACAAACAGCAACTTTTGCCTTATAAAACATTAAGAGACTGGTTTTTATAACCGAAGTGGAGAGTGTTTACAGCGCGGTACGAACTGAGTCCTTATATGAAACAGAGACGCTTCGTCTTTAAAAGGTTAAAGGTTACAGACACTTGGCACTGGCTGTACTACGCGTCCAACTAACACCAGAACAACCTTGGCTGTGCCGTAAGCAGCTGCGGTGACTCTGCTAACATCAGCAAAAGCACACCCTGTGGTTAGGGTACCAGGTGTGTTTTCAAACACAGACTGTTTAATTATGACGTCCTCCATTTTGTCACATTTAACGTGTTTTGCTCTTTTCTGCCTACTTAAACACACCCCACAAGTTCTGCAACCCGCCAAGGAACCGAACATACTATCAGCTCACACTAAGGCAAGAGATTTCGCAAAGAAAATAAGAAATATATGATTTCATAAAAGAGGTGACGTATTTTGGGGAACATGTCACAAATCAGAATTAATTTATTTGTAGATTTGTGTTCCTAATTTGTTATTACCAGTCCCTCCATCACAGCACCACGAAGTCCCCACGTACATTTGTGTTCATCTGGCCATTACCGCCATCTGTAACGGGTTGAGCGAGTCCTTTACAGTTGGACTTAAACAACTGTTAAGCCCGCCCAACCAGTAATGCCATCTGTTGAACACTGACCGTAACTACACTCTCTGAGAAAGCATAACATACACACGTGGTCATTAATAACAAACCGGGCGCCAGTCTGTGGGTGCGTACTCTAATCACACATTACAGCCAATATGTGAACGGCCAGTACAGTATGTATGGCCAGTACGGTATATATGGGCAATACGATGTAATTGGACAATACGAGATATATGGCCAACACGGTGCATGGCCAGTAGAATATAAATGACCAAACGGTGTGTGGCCAGTAGAATATAAATGGCCAAAACAATGGCAGAATATTAATTTAGCTTAAGTGGCACAACGCTTTCGTTTATTGACCGCCTGCCCTCTACACCGACCCACTCTCTAAGCCTTTCCATCACGTCTGCACGTACCGTCTCACTAAGACGACCAATATAACACTATATTAAGGGTTTGCAGCATCGGTGTCGGATGAATGAAATATGGAGTATGGAGCGTTGGTGGAATGAAACTGACAGGGGAACACCGAAATAATCGCAGAAAAACCTGTCCCAGTGCCACTTTGCCTATCACATGGAGAGGCCAGTGTCGAACCCGGGCCTCCGCAGTGGGAAGCCGGCGACAAATAACCGCCTGAGCCATGGCACGGACCTTAAGTTCCGAACATTATACTGGGCACCTCAAAACTACGTGATCCTCCGAAATGCCTACACACGAGTTCCGAACCCGCCACTTACGTTCCGCAAGGTGTACTAGCCTATACTCAGCAGGTGACTTACGGAGGTCAACCTGATATGCAGTGTAGATATGCAGCTTTGCACGTGCATTTTTCACAGTCACATTTCACATCAAAATATAGCCACTTTTTTTGCAATTTCATTGTGTTCTAATGGAACATCCCCTGCCATATTTATAACGAAACATGTTAGTGCGTACCAACACACACTGCCGATTTCTCAGCTTCAAACACGGAAGAAAACTGAGTTATATTTGGATAGTCAGCCAGCCAGCCAGACAGCCAGTCAGCGAGTCAGTCAGTCCGTCAGTTACGTAGTTAATCAGTTATTCAGTTATTTAGTCATTAAGTTACTTAGTCATTTAGTGAGTTAGTTAACCAATTAGTTAGTCAAAACATTCGTGCGTTAATTAGTCAGTCAATTTGCCAGTTGGCCAGTCCGTTTTATTAGTTAGGTAGTCAGTCAGTCCGTCGGTATTTCAGTCATTCAGACGGTTGGTTAGTTAGTCAGCCAGTCACCCGGTCGCTCAGTCAGCCATTCAGTCAGACTGCTGTCTTACTCGTTGAAACACTGTGACCGAGATAGCCTGTTGCGGTACTGTACAAGCACAGACAAACAGGAAGGCGCACATAAGACACCGCGACGTACTGTTACTATACGTATGTACGGGCACAGTGTACAGTGTTAAGAGTCAATACGTGAAGTATATATATATATATATTATATATATTATATATATATATTATATATATATATAATGTCACGCGTGTGAGCATACAGACGTTTAATAACGTTTTGTACAAGTTTGTGCACGTGCACCATACACTTGGATATTTACCGGCGTGCGTGCAGACCGCAGTAACAATTTGCGTTTATTTACTTACATTCTGTATGTGCGGAAGTTGTTACAACCCCAGAAAGTGTAACCTCAACTGGTGAGACGCTTAAAGACAGATACAGCGGAAACGACTTGAGATGTCAGTGTCGGAACATTAATCAAATTACGTCTAGACAAAAGGTGGCAGGACTGCCTCAAATGTGACTCACGTTCCTAACGCAGGTGTACCCTCAGGCGAACGTGTCACTATACGTTCTAAAGCTAAACGTAGGCACACGGCACGCGTTCGTGTGTTGGTTCCTGTTCAGAGGATCTGGACAGCAATTTACTGGTTCGTGCCTGCGCATGTCCGACATGTGCCAAGATGCTATTTACAGCTGCATCCACACCATTTCTCGGGTTCAAAAAGCTTTACGTAGCCTGGGTATTGGGAACTCCTTTACAAACGTCAGACATTGATGACTCAGGCTGTTTAAGCAAAACCAAGTAAGGCCGAAGATAAGAATACGTGGAGGTATTTGCCCACGCAACCATACGCCTTATTGATTCATTAAGCACACGGATATATCCTATGTAACAGGGAAGGCGTACTATCGGGCTGTAAACTGGACATATAGGGGAGGTTCATGGCTTTTACCAGTTATTGTCTATTTTATGATGAACAAATGCAGGAGGTGTGTCAGGTGTGCAGCAAGTGTGACAGGAACGGCAGCTCAGACCGGCGGTATGAGGGAAACAGACCGAGCAGCAAAACAAATGCGCTGAGGGTAATACGTTGCTAAAGAGATTTAGGAAGGATTTATGAATGGGGCTATGTGGTGCAGGAAGGAAACATGTGTGGGATCCTAATATCGATTTATTTTTTGTTTGCTTAAATAACATCTTCAAGTTGTTAATGCAACAAACACAGTCTAACACAAACATTTTATTGTAAAATTAATTTTTTATAAAACTGCTACATGTTTCGACACCTTTGTGTCGTCATCAAGCTTAAAAGGCATATTAACCATTTTCAAAATTAATCATTTGAAGCTATTTCTTAACAATATTCCAGCCCGATCCATCGCTGTAATAAGCCAAAGAACGTACCCGAAAATTTGGATAAAACTATTTCTCTGGTGTTGCTGGCTTTCGATCTAATCCTTCACCCAACTGACGCTCCTAGCGATTTTCTTTACATTTTTCCGGAGGCAAAGGAGAATTTTCCGTTTTTGTGGCAAATGACGCTGTGTCAATAAATAATTAGACACAGACCTTTCAGAGGAATATAAGTTCTGACACCTTTTGACACCTGTAAGTGAAGGCGGTACGTTCGTTCCGAAAGTCGCGATTGCAATGCCTCATGACAACACGTAATATTCCAGAAGAATGGAAGACTCCACACATTTCATGTCGTCAGTGAAAGAGCAAAATATTTCAGAGACTCCTTCCTTCGTACCATTTCTCAATCGGAAAATATCAGCTTCAGCCCACATTATTCTGTGGTGTGTTACTGCTAATGTGTATGACGTGTCGCTAATTATTCTCTGATACGTTCACATGTCACACGATATATTTCAGTGATTTAAAGTACAAGGCACTGCTCCATAAAATAACTTTCATTTACGCCACTTTTGCAGCAACATGGGACGGCAGACTGTACATTGCAGCAGTTGACTACAAACGATACTGCATTGTTATGTTCTGCTCAGAAGCGCTGGAGAAAGTAAGCACATCTCCCGCGAACGTGTGACATACGTCGTAGAGCGTCGTAAATGTTAGTTTTCGCATTTGTGAAATGAATCGTAACATGGCAATTTTTACGTTGAAAAGATGTTATCACTCGCCCAACCCCCAAGCTGGAGGTCGACAAGTTTTCCACTGTCAGCAGCTACCCCCCATATACGGCAACCGTTCCTCCACCCGCAAACTGAGGACGCACCATGACGTGGTGACAGGGACCCACCTGTGACGGGGAAGCATCACAGCGCTAAAGAATCGGGGGGGGGGGGGGGGGGGGAATCATTCAGCGGATCGTTTGTTTACTGCCCGCGTATATTTCAGTCATGATTTGTAGGAAATTTACTGCTTACAGCCGCCTCTAATCCCTTTCCAGCGATTACCTACGTCGCGTTTCGGCGTAAACACCTGATGTGAACACAAAAAAGGATATCAAGAAAGCTCTGGGTGAAAACGGCGTTCCTTTCGGCCACCGGAAGCGTTGGAATATTAATCGCTGCTAGCTGGTGTGGCAGAACCTTCTACGCGTGTGACGAGAATCAAACTGGTGTGCGGGTGTGCGGAATACAATGGACGATTGTTTCTTAATTTGGGTCATCCCGGTGTGTTATTCTAAATACAGTAATAGCAAACAGAGTCAGACACACCAACGTATATACTTCTTTTGCACACTACGTCATTTTTCTCTAAGGTCGTGCCAATACACTACATGTTTCGACTCGGCCAAGCCATCATCAGGTACATGTATAAATGTTAAAAACCAGATCCTTAACCACATAATATAAAATTGTGTAAAAATAGTGTAAAAGCATTGGAGAAACTTCACCAGTCTGCTGTTTTTTATAGACTACAAATCATTCAGAGCAGAACTGGAGTAACTTAACCCTGACCTAACATAGTGATTGATCCTACATCCATCCATATGTTGGGGTTTATTTCTTAGAATAATAGAATCCGTTTTAGAAGATAGTTCCCATTTAGTTTTGGCGGTGAGTCTCGTTTTTCTTGAAGTAGGTAAAGTGGAGTCCAGTTTTGCTATAAGGGCAGCCCAAAACTGTAGCATTCTTCGGGATTCCTGTTGGCAGTGTAGGTGTTTATGATTTTGAATAAACTGGGCGACTTTGTAGAGATGTTTTTGGATCACCCTATAATAAAAAAATTCTTTTCTTTATGAATATCCAGTTGCTGTGTTTTTTAGGCCGAAGTGTCAAGTCGTATAACAGTAATCTTCCCTCTCATTCGACTTGCTGACAAAGGGTAAAGTTCGCCCTACAGCAGGACACGAAAGCCCGTAGGGGGAGTACAGGTAGAGCTGCACTATTTAACCTCGGCGCTAGATGGTGGTGCGTGGTTAACGTTATGCTCCGGCAGCTTAACCCCCAGGAACAAGACCCGGTACCCATAATAAAGGACGGTTGGTGAGGCCCAGGGCAGGTATCTCCTTTCTGATACACTGGAGAACACTATACGAACGGCTGAAGAAAATGACTTCCAAACTGCACGAAAAATGAATTAACCTTGGGTTTTATTCCTCGAACTTGTGTCATCTTATCTGTCTATCCGTTTTTCTTTACGATTTTAAAAACATTAATTAGTTCCCAGTCACATTCCGTTTTGCTGACTTCACGTTCCTCAGTTGTTTGTAGTTACTCAGGTATGTCAGTTGTTTCGACACTCACACAGCAAAACACACTGACCGGCTCCGCAACATGATACACCTCTTCTCCCGTCAGCCCGCACGGTATTTTTCTTTCAAATATCTGAAACTTACATTACGTTGGCAATAGCCTGCAAAACAAGGACAAATGTTGTCACAACAAAAACTGGCATCCTTCCTCAAAGTGTCAAATACATCTATAAATCACCCCTGACACCGCGATAAGTTTGACAGTACGTCAAAAAAGTACTTACCATAAACCGTATCTTCCGTTTCACTCAGTCAATAGCAGCTGATATGATAATACTGTATATTTGGCTTTCAGAGGAGCAACGTGTTCAGAAATGTGCCCTATATAACAGACAGTAAGGACACAACGGGCTCCATAAAACTGCAGTTGAAAAAACAAGCTGTCTACAGCTCGAAACTCTGTAAGTATGAAGTCAGTAATTACTTCGGTATATAGTGGCGGCCTGTCAACATACAAGAGCTGGCACAGTAACGTAATCGAGTCCAGTCGAGTCGAATTATGTCAGTGTCTTTAATAAGCTGCAAAGGCGGAACCTTCATTTCACTCCACTGAGACAGGCGCAGAGGATGGAACAGCCTGTGCGTCTGTACAGTCACTGCAACACAATATGACTCTACTGGAGAAGGTTACTGCCCTCACTGCTTACAGAGAGAGGTTTGACGGAGTGTGAGGTTTACTGCAGTGTGAGATGTGACGCCGTGCAGTTTGGTGGACATGTCTACGTCACTGCAACAAGCTGATACCTGTCTAACGAAACTACACGGCGTCATATGCTACAAGAGAGTAACCTTTACATCCAGCCTATTGTCCTTTATTAAGCCCGCACACCGCTAATGTGTCGGTGTGTCGATTCAGGCTTAACAGTCGTATAGTTTAGTTTTGGAAACCCCAAAGCGTAAATCAAGTTAGAATCCTAACTGCAGATGGGAGGACACTGCAAACTGTTAACATTGAGACGTTCGGTGTGTGTGTGTGTGTGTGTGTGTGTGTGTGTGTGTGTGTGTGTGTGTGTGTGNTGTGTGTGTGTGTGTGTGTGTGTGTGTGTGTGTGTGTGTGTGTGTGTGTGTGGAGCTGCTTGAAGTGGCTCTATATCGGTTCCGTTAGTTGTACAGAGCGGCCACAAAGTCAGTTAACCGTTTACGAAAATGTACACTCACGAATTTACAGCAATAGAGCACTGTATGTACGCACTGAGGCATACAAAAATAGCTCTAAAGGGGCACATAATCGCGTTCAGTGCTTCACCTAAAATGTCTGTTACTTGTGTTCCATGGTGGACAAACTCCACCATATTTCTAAATTTAGGGTGCTTTTTCCTACGTGACCTATAAGCGGTAGCCCGACGCTCTAGTAACACTTTGTGAAACTTTCTGAAGGTCATTATCTCTGCAATCGTTTGTCTAGCTACCGACATCGACTGGTAGACTTCCCCAACACTTGGGGTATGACGAACGCTGAAAACCGTCGAAAATAGCTGGGCTGGCAACCACTTCGAAAATATTTCTGTTGCCATGAAGATGGAGGGAGAAACTTTTTCGAAGCTTACTAACAAATCAGATAAACTATACGATGCACAAACAGAACGACGACCATCATTGCCACAACAAGAAGCACGAAAACCCGGAACCTTACAGCTGTCGATCTGTTACAAATTTCTGTATCAGAAGTGACCTCAATGCGGCTCGCGCACGTTGTCGGTAGAAATACACTGCGGTGGTTTACAGCCACACGGGGCTGACGGGAAACTCATTTTAAAAGACTTTACAATGTAACGAGACTCATAAGTAACTGAAAGTAACATATTGTGACTGGATGAACAGAAATACGACACAACCAAATACACAAAACACATTTCATGATATCAATGCATGGCCCTTGTCTAAGTTCTCTCGTGAAGTGAGGTTCCTACAGCTCGCCTACCTGACACCTGCGAAGACTCTAGCCTCCTCACTGGCAGAACAGCTGATACCACATACTGTCTGTCAGTTCAAAACAGTTATACACGCGGTCCACTGGTTGCCATATCCGAGTTGCATTCGGAAGTTCCTAAATTCAAATTTCACGCCGAAGGCAAGCCATTGCGGCACTGAATTCTAACATTTCCATTGCGTCACTGCCACTTCCTTCATAACACTTCCAAACGCACACTGCACTGACAGGTAAATTGTGCACAAAATTAACCCACATATCCACTTGGTGTGCGAACTGCCTGTAACAGTGGAAGTACACAGAGCAGCATGCAGCCTGTCCAATGCTGACTGCCGCTTCTTCCCAAATCGAAAGTATCCCTGTTGTTGCACCCGGCTTAACGTAAGTGGCACTAACCCTGAACACATAACAATGAATGGTGGAATATCAAAGGAACAAGAAGCAGTAAATATAAGGGGAAATATTCTTAGCCTAATACGAAATAGTATCTGTGCACCTGCACTGTGCGGAACACCTGTCCAGCCAGCTGTTTCAACAATAAATTTGGCACACGAAGAAGGATTGTATTGACTTGACACCGACGTTCAGGCCTGTGTCAACCTCTATCCAATAAAACGTGTGCAAGAACAGCTGGTGTTTCACGACTGTGTCCACCGTATTCACTGTGCGTAGGAAAAGGAGCAAACAGAATTCACATGACACTTGTTTTCAGGAATTACAGGAATTACAGGCAACATGCTGCTCATCGTCCTTTTGGGTCTGATCGCCAAGTTAGCGTTGGTTTCCAGTGACTGCGACCTTGGTACTGTGAAAGTGAACGACTTTGATTGGACTAAGGTGGGTATTAGAGTACTGACACGTTTCCTGTAACAAGCAGATGTAAGAACTGCTGCTTGCTTTTGTATCTTATCTGTGGTCCAATTAAGGAAATCTCAATAAATCAGACTGTGCACATTACAGTACCTGAGTTATTTCTGAATCATTAATTAGTGATGATGTGAAAGGAACGTCTCATGGCCTAATTTAAAGCACGCTTCGGCACTTTCATGCTGGGTCTGTAAACAAACCACTAGGAAAACTAATCACCGATTTTGGACGCGTCCGTAGAATTCCGAAAAGCAACCGTTAGCTTCGTGATGTCCGTCCGACCGCATGGAAGAACTCGGCTCCCACTGGACGCCTTTTAATGAAACCTGATATTTGATTAAATATATATCGCAGATGTGTTATCAAGGATATCCAAGTTTCTTTAAAATCTGGCTACATTAACCGGTATTTTGCACTAAGACATAGATACATTATTATAATATCGCTTTGGATTCTTCTTAGAATGTGAAATAATTCAGTCGAAAAATAAAAACACATTTTACTTTCAAGAATGTTTTTCCGATAATCGTGCCATTTATGAGATAATGTGGGAAAATATGGTAAATTCAAACTGGCCACAGATGGCAATATAATACGACGCCTGCGCTTTGCATGCTGGGTAACTAAGGCTGTGTACTCACTCTCGTAGTATGTAATACTGCTTTCCCACAACAACAATGACAACGTAAACGCGCCACAACCTTACATTATACGTACAATGCATCTCTTCTTACAGTCTTGATCGAGATTTGAACCCAGGCACCATTAAATGCTACTCGCGTTAAAAAATGATGCAATCCTCTCGACGCAGCTGTGACGTCCCGGATTCAAATCTCAAGATTTTTTAAACAAAAGATTGGCCAATTCGTATTGTTACAAGTCGTGTAGAATTACGAAGTTTCATTCACCGGAAATGTGTGACAAAAGACACTCCTGTTCTCACAGATCGCAGATTCCCGTCCTTGGTACTGGCTTCTGTACGAGCCCAGTGGAGCCGAGGAGAACCTGGACTGCATTGTAACTACGTATGCAGATCCTGTTGAAAACAGCAGCGCAATAATTACCAACGCATACGATACCAGGTGCGCTCGCAAATATCCACTCTTTCTTCACTGCACTTTGCGGCGGTCAGTGGAAATAATGTGTAAGATGGAATTTCTGTTCACACTTTGGATGTGCGCGAAGTGAGGGTGGCAATATATCGAGGGTTAACTCTAGTTCAATTTAATAATTTCTGCAGTTTGCGATTGTTAATATATTCAGTCCTGTATGTGCCTCGTTGGACAGACGCCACATTTTCCGCAGCCTCCAATTTACCCACCGTGCCATCGACTGACAGAGAAGCTAAAGTATTTGCAAAGGAAATTAGTTACATCTAACATCACAATATCAGGTCGCCTTTCTGCACACACCTCTAATTTCAAAGTAAACCTCCCCTAGGTCTTTTTATTCCACACACGGCATTAAGAGGTTTCCAAAGACGGAACCCATCTGGAGATTCATTAAGGGGCCGTCCAACAGAAAACCTGAAAACTACCTGCAGAAATACCTGTCTCAGGTTTAGTACATTAACCGACTTACGAACTTAAAAAATACATTCAGAAGTATAAAACTCCTACAAACTCCTACACGTTTCGTCAGCCGGGTGCCATCATCAAGGAGTTATTCAGAACAAAGGAGTATAAGGCCAGCACGCTTATGGAGGTATCGTGTCGCCTGCATTAAAATAAGTAAAATAATTGAAATATTAAAATTCTAAATCGTACACAGTTAACCCTTTAAAGACGAAGCGTTATCAGTTTTATATAAGGACTCAATGCGTACCGCGCTGTAAACACTCTCCACTTCGGTTATAAAAACCAATCTCTTAATGTTTTATAAGGCAAAAGTTGCTGTTTGTTCTGAGATCCGTACAAAACACATAAAAGCAATGTGGGCACAACGTAGAATTTTTTAATATTAAACCAGGTGCTACGTAAAGTACCCGCTAGGCTTTAAAGGGTTAAACACAAGCTGACAATGCAGTAAATTTAAAGGTTTAGGAACGGTAGGAGTACAAGGTATAGTAAAGGTAAAGGTAAAGGTAAAGGTAAAGCAGTCCCATTACAGGCCTGGACAGGCCCTGAGGGTTCCAGGAGGTTGAGGCTCCCAGATTTCTAGACAATCGGCACATGAAGGTGGTAAGGCTGTCATCCCTACGCACCGGCCGCGCTTACCCCCCAGGAAATATTCCTGGTACTCACTTCCGTTAGAGGCTCCGTTAGAGGCCATAGTGCGACTGGAAGTATTAGGTCAAAGAATAATTCCAATGACACCATCGAGAATCGAACCCACTACCTTCACAAGGTATAGTGCGATAGGAAATTCATAGTTTAAATAAAATAGACATAATTTCAGCAGAATGCACTCTGCGCTTACAAAGACACGTTTCACAGTGTCATAATGTGAACAGTAGTCATGTTTCAAGACAGCAAAGCACAAAACTTTAATGCTTCTTAATGTTTCGCATGCATTTCACATCGGTTGACATACTGTGTCACAAAACGCAGCGGTTAGCAGTCACCTAAAATACTAATATTTTATGTTTTTTTTTTTTTTGTTATTGTCGACGTCTTCGATCTTCCGCAGCAAAAGTTGAAAGCATGTGATGACAAACGTTGGCATTCATCTCTGCCTTCACGCATACCAATAGCTTCAGCAACAGCTGAGGTTATTCTAAGTAACCAACACATACGCGAGTTTCATTAACCTTTTAAAGCCTAGCGGTAACTTTATGTACCACCAGGTTTAACATTAAAAAATTCTACGTGGGGTCCACATTGCGTTTATGTGTTTTGTACGGATCTCAGAACAAACAGCAACTTTTGCCTTATACAACATTAAGAGATTGTTTTTTATAACCGAAGTGGAGAGTGTTTACAGCGCGGTACGCACTGAGTCCTTATATAAAACAGATACGCTTCGTCTTTAGAGGGTTAAATTTGCCGAAACAATGAAACCCTCTCAGATATGGAGCAAGACGGCTGCTTCACACGCAGACGTGTGCGTCGCGCTTACTTCGAAGCAAAAGAAAAAGTATATTTAATTCACAGACATTACGCATGGAATAAACAGGGGGTACCATAGCCGGGGGGGGGGAGGTTCCACCCTACAAAACTAGAAATGATTTGCAAGATAGAAGTTTGGAAACAGCGTTCTATATAACTTATTTTATACTTTATATTTTATGTATTGACAAACTGTATTTTAATTTAAAACATATAAAATAATTTGTTGTAAATAATTAATGTACATATTACAATTCATTGACATGCTGTAAGTTGCGTATGTCTGTGAAGGTGATTTCCTGACGATGGCTACGTTGGTTAGCCGAAACATGTAGCAGTGCAAGCAATTATTGCGCAGTTTTTGGTAAAAACAAAAAAAAACTTACATGCAAAGAAGAAGAAGAAGTTGGAACAAATTGGTAGGGAAATTAACACACATAGTGCTATATTCACTTCAACTATCGTTAGTTCTCAGGATTTCAGGACGGTTAAACAAAAGAGGCGAAATCTTCAGCACAGCTGCGCTGTGTCACGCCTGCATTTTTACTTACAATAAGCCGTGACTGACTCTTATGTTCTTGTGTTCAACAGGGAACGTCGTCACATTGCATTCACTGGCAAAGTAACTGACTGGAACAATACTGGATATTACGAACTGTACGATACAGATAGTAAGTAGTGGGTAAAGAATTCGACAAAACAGCGCCACGGTTTCACCCTAACAAAGTAATGAACGGTAAGGTAATATCGCGTTTCATACAAACGTCCCACGTGTTTATCGGTAAGGGAACATATGCAGAATTTCAATGGTCCATGCCAATCAGATTGAATAAAATTACCCAAAACGAATCAATTTTCACTTTATTTTATTTTATGATGCCTTTCACTCAATCCGTATGTTGAAAAGGATAGTCTATGGAAGACCAAAAATCGGCGGTCGCTTTGCTGACGGGGGTGGAGAATTCGCTTAGATCCACAGCGCTCGTTCGTTATTCTGTAATACTGGGAAGAACGAAATAAGCAGTACGATACGGAGAGTGCGTGTAACACGTGTGGGAGAGACCCGAGGTGCGTCACAAATTGTGTGCGCATAACCTAACTATGGAACGAGAGCGCTGGTGAGAGGACAAACCCAAGTGGACATAAGAGACAGGAGTATTTTGTGAATGGAATTGAAGTGGCGCAGAACATTAACAGTTCTGTGCCCTTCATTTTTATTTATTCCTGTTAATTTCATTGCACTTTTAAACGTGAACATTTTGGAACAAATTTTTATTAACATTCTGACTGCGCCAAATGTGCCTTACTTTCTTTGCCAACTGGTGCAGTGCACCGAAACATGTGACTGATAAAGTGACCTTACAACAACCAACCGAATGCACAACATGTCAAGGTAAGCTTATGTTTAAACTTTAAAACATAAGGTCTCTAACGTGTTTCGACTTTCCATGAGTCATCGCCAGGGAGTACATAACTCAATTACATATATACACGCACGAAGTAAAACTGAAGCATTTCTAAAGCTGCACAATTTCGCTGCAGTGAATATTGGTGTCTTGAACAGCACGCTGTAGCATAAAATGTAGCATGCCGATCATTTTATGCTGCTCTAGGCTGCTCAACACACAAAGGTTCACTACAGCTGCTAGTGTGAGTAAAAACAACCTCTCAGATTTGCTTCATGTTTGTACGTGTCAAGTAGACGTACGTTCCCTCTGACGATGACTCATAGCCTAAACATAGTCTGTAGGTCTCATGTTTATATGTTACGCAGCATTATGTTACATTGCGCTTCGTGTTGTTTCCATCGTGTTTTAAGTTTTAAACACAACCTTACATTAACATTTTTAAATCACACATAACGGTGCACCGAACAATTAGATGTGGAAGCTAAAACCAACAACTGCACACAAGTGTATGAGCAGGTATTATACGCGTAGCATACTTACTGCATGTTTCGGCCACTTACCTGACCATCATCAGGGAAGTACGTATCTATTCTTCGTAACGCTCCTCCCTGAGGATGGCCACATGAGTGGCCGAAACATGTAGGAGGTATCGCTACGTTTACAGCACAGTATATGTTCACACACTTGCATGAACGTGGCGGTTTTATCTTCCATATATAATTTACGTTGACACGTTGTGCATTTGGTTGGTTATTGTCAGATAAAATAATGCACGGAGTGAACGGTATTGCGGTTAACCGATAAGGGGTTTGCTCAAACTCCTGCTCTGGGTGTTTCAGGTTCAAATCTCGACACAGACACTGACTAACCTCAATCAGATTTCTCACTTCATCACCAGCACGCAGCCATCTTTCCACAGACATTTTCTCATTAGCCTCATGTAACCTCATGTTCACATTACTCACAATATGTGACTGCTCAAACTGATAAAGTATCGTTAAATAATATGCTATCTCTTCCACCATAACTCTATGTAATTCCTCAGTTTAACTTCTAACAAGCTACTCTACACACAGAAACATTCACTTATGGCACTTTTGCAGTAACGTGGAATGGGCGCTACAACATCCTAGCGATAGACTACGACCGCTACTTCATTGTCAAGTACTGTTCAGACATCTTAAACAAACGTAAGTACGTCTCTTCTGAAAGTATAAACTAAGCAATAAATTGGCCTATATTAAGCGCTTCCGCAAATTTGCGCAAGCGACAATTAGCCTCATCATGTCTGTCTGTCTGTCCGTCCGTCCGTCCGCATGGAACAAGTCGGCTGTCACTTCACGAATTTCCACGAAATTTGATATTTGGGAATTTTTCGAAAATCTATCGAGAAAATTGAAGTTTCATTAAAATTTGACAAGAATTAAGGTTACTTTATATGAATACCTATGTACATTTATGGTAATACGTCCCTCAATTGTTCTTAAAATGACAAATGTTTCAGATAAATTTTTGGAGAAAATAAAAACACACATTTTATGTCCAATAACGTTTTTCTGAAATTCGTACCATTTATAACATAATGTTGAAAAATATGGTACAGCCAGACAGGTCACAGAGGACAATATAATAACGGCGCATGCGCACTGCATGCCGGCTAACTAAAGCTACAGACACACACTCGGAATATGTAATATTTACTGCCTTTCCACAGCAACGATGGTTACGCGAACGCGCCACAATATTACGTTACGCGTACACTGACTGTCCTATTTTAATTTCGCTAGACAAATTGTGCCGTTTGATCCACATTAACTATAAAACTTCCACACGTAACACACGTAGAAACGCACGTAGCTTTAAGAGAACACGTTCACATCAAGCCGTTTTGCCACCAGAATACTGTATAGCACACAAGCCAGTGAGGTTAACGTCAAACGCACTGCGTCGTGAGGTGTTCCCCTCCGTTCACCAGTGGCCTAAGTAAACCAGCTCCTACCGCCTGCCGTTGGCGAACGCTACGTGTGTCTCCAGCACATCTTCGTACTGAATGGCTACAAGACAGGAAGGGAATACAGCGAAATGTACTGGTAGGAGATAGAGGGGGTAGACGCGTACGTGTCGATAGTCATAATTTATTCAGTGACACTTGTAACAAGCATATTCCTTACAGACGTCTATAATGTACTTGCAGTGTTCACTGCTGTGGCATTTCGCCGCCAGGATCCTGACGAAGCGACAGGGAAGGACGTGGACAGCGATTTGATAGACAACGGCATAGATATCACCCACCTGGCCGTAGGGACGGCAGATCACTGTCAGCAGATATAATCATCAACAGAAGGAGGAAGTTCCGCATAGAGTCACTCGAGTGGGAAATGTAACGCACACTTGCACCTATGGAAGCATTTTAAAGAGATTAATATACTGTTTGTATGCCACACGCTGTATGGGAACTGGAAATTATATCTAATGCACTTTAAATGATGACAAATTCTGTTTTCTTTTCCTTACTGTGGGGCTAACAGAGGAGACTAATTGATTTAACGGAGATCTGGGATCTTCTGGAACGTTACGCGGCGTCGTGCGGTAATTTTTTACCGCACGACGCCGCGTAACGTCCCAGAAGATTGCAGATCTTATCAATATTGCAGCAGAAGCCTGAAATCAAATATATAACGTGATTTGCTCTGAGGTCGAGGTAGCTCAGTGTATATAGTGACTAGCGTACGGTATGGACGAATGTGGTTCGTTTCTCCCAGATGGACAAGAGACCTTTCTCCTCTGCAGTGCGTCCATTACGGCTCTTGGGCCATGCGTCGTAGTCAGTGGGTACCGTGCGTTATTTCTGCCAAGCAGTAGCCGAAGGACGTTGAAGTTAATGGCACACCTCCACAGTGCCGAGGTTAAAAATGTGTGGAGCTGTACCTCAATTCTCTTATATGCTTCCACGGTAGTTTTTTAAGGGCGCAAAGAGACAAACTGGCGTTTACCAGTTCGAGACAGTACTTCTGGAAGATTGTCCGCCAGGTGCCGACAGTTATTAGCCCTTTAAAGTCCAATGCTTGCTTTATGTATCCCCAGGTTTAAAATTTAAAAATCCTACGTTCTGCCCACACAGTGTATTTATGTGTTTTCTGTGGATCTCAGAACAAACAGCGATTATTTTCCTATATAGCATTAACTGACTGGTTTTTATAACCGAGACGGAGTGTGTTTGCTGCGCGGTACGAACTGGGTCCTTATATATATATATACACACTCCGTACGTTAATTCCATTGTTCAAAGTGTTTAGCTTCTTGTATGATATTTGCGGAATGACGTTTAATATGCAGAATGTCACAAAGCAATCATTAATTTAGTTTATATGTTATTTAAGGACGCGTTTAGCTGCTGACACTACACAGGGGATGGTGAAGGGGACGATGATTTTTCATTGATTATTTAAAAACGATATGGGAGGAAATTATCGTGGTTTTGAGATAAGACACCCGCATTTTCCTGAAGGGGCTACTCCTCATCCGAATAGTAAGTCTACTGCCAAAATTCGAATATGGACCCACCGGGATACGACGCAGGAGTGACAACCACACCACTCAACCGCGGCGTAAGCATAAAAGAAATTTAACGGAGTTGCACTGGTGATCGCCCTTCGGTTACAAGCTGAAACAGCTATAAAAATTTCGGTCCCCTGATGCATTTTATCAGCAGCTTGATCGGGTCTCCCTCGCGGGGAGTGTTTGTCCAGTCGATAACAGCTAAGCCACTGTGCACAGTGTACTGAAACTTGACGCCCGACGTCCTGGCATTAGCTGTGCTCACCATGGCACTGGCTGCCGTACTTCTTGTCTGGTCCGTTCTCACGACGGCCTCAACGCAACAAGTGTATCATAACGCCGACTGCAGCGATGACACTCCTGAAACCGCGCCGCCAATATTCACCACAGAGCCACCTACAGTTGATGCGGTAAGAAATATCATCATCACCAACATCACCAGGATGTTGCACCATGTAAAGAATCTCTCAGCGTCCTCGTATTTCAATGGCCTACGCGTTTCGTTTATGATTTCAGGTTACCACCGCGATGGTCATGAGATGTGAGCGCTTCTGTCACATTACGCAGCGTCGTGTGGTAATCCGTTACCGACGTTTCGGGACAAATTATCGGTCCCATTTCAAGGGTCAGCAGGTCGACCTGGACTTCTTGGCCCTTAAAGATGGGACCGATACGTTGTCCCGAAACGTCGGTAAAGTATTACCACACGATGCTGCGTAATATCGGAGAAGAGTGCAGATCTCATGTTTCATGTAATTTAATTAATTTGCTCTGTAAACCTTAGTGGTTAGCATATATGCCATCTGCTGTGGCGGAAAGAAATTATGCGTTTTGCAGACATAGTGCATGTCTGTGTTCCTTATGATTCGTACAGCAAACAGCATTTACCTCCCCACACAGCATTCACGGTCTGGACTTTTGAATCCAAGCACAATTCGTTCTCTGTGAGGTGCGAACTGAATATTTACATGTAAAGTAGTTAATTTTAATCTTGTAATATTAGTTACGGGCGTCTCACTGCGGGGGGGCCCACTTTCGATCCAGTGTCCATTCATGTGAGATTTGTGGTGGACAAAGTAGCACTGTGACAAAGTTTTCTCTGAATAATTCGGTTTTTCCCCTTTCAGTGTTAAACAAGCAACCCCCTTCCCTCACTTTACTGTTATCAGTGGGAAGGTCAGTAGCTTCGTAATGATAACAGGTGCTGACATAGAACGATTTATGCTGAAGAATGACATCATGTCGTGTGATACTAACAAAACGATGCACTAGGTATTATTTGCATATACAGTACGAAATTATGGGGACATCTGTCCAACATGACATTAAAGATATATTCAAATTAACCCTCTGAAGACAAAAGGTTATCTGTTTTACATAAGGACTCAGTGCGCACCGCGCTGTAAACACTGTCCACTTCGGTTATAAAAACCGATCTCTTAATGTTTTATAAGGCAAAAGTTGCTGTTTGTTCTGAGATCCGTACAAAACACATAAACGCAATGTGGGCACCACGTAGAATTTTTTAATGTTAAACCTGGTGGTACGTAAAGTTACCGCTAGGCTTTAAAAGGTTAAAGAATGCCTACACATACAATTACGAAGTGATTCTGATTTAAAATAAACACTTTCTACGTAACAGAATATTTATATTGAAACAACACACCCTACATTCGTACAAGAAATACACAAGCGAAGATACTAAGCTTTTTAAAAGAAACGTCGAAATATAACCATTTCTAAATACCTGGAAAATTTTTATGAGAAGATCTCTATGTAGTGTAATACAGACATTAGATGTTATAAGGCCGATCCCAGTGGCGGCGCGGTCTAAGGCGCAGGTCTACGGCCGAGCGCTTGCTGAGATTGCGGGTTCGAATCCCACCGGGGACATGGATGTTTGTCTTGAACAGTGTTTGTGTTGTCAAGTAGAGGTCTCTGCGACGGGCCGATCCCTCGTCCAGAGGAGTCCTACCGACTCTGGTGTGTGTCTGAGTGTGATCAAGTAAAAATAAACGACCTCGACATCTGCTGTGAACAGGTAGAAGAGGTAAGGACTACGGCGAGATATTATCAGCTTAAAAACAAAGAAAACAAATCAATATTGTAAACCATATTGTAAGCAATCAAGATATCATAATCATAAAATTACCAAATGATGTTTTGTACTTACAGAATTGTACATTTCATATTGTATTAGATTAGTCTGATGATGACTGAGTAAGCAGAAATATGTCTCTAGAGTCTTGTTTACCAATAAAGGTTGTGTTTGACAGTGTAAAAGTACAGTTTTTGTCACTTTAAATATTCCGTTCCCACCTCGCAAAAAACACATAAGACACTAAGACAATATTTGATCCATGGCATAAACACCAACCAGACAACATAGGGATATTGTCTTTGAATGACACAGATGTTTGTCGGCAATGGAAGATAAAATGTTGTTTGGAACTATAAAAATTATTTGTTAATTGATTTACATTTTAAACATGTTAGTGCTTTTAACCTTTTAAAGCCTAGCGGTAACTTTACATACGACCAGGTTTAACATTAAAAAATTCTACGTGGTGCCCACATTGCGTTTATGTGTTTTGTACGGATCTCAGAACAAACAGCAACTTTTGCCTTATAAAACATTAAGAGATTGGTTTTTATAACCGAAGTGGAGAGTGTTTACAGCGCGGTACGCACTGAGTGCTTATATAAAACAGATACGCTTCCTCTTTAAAGGGTTAATAAACAATATTGTATTTTAACTCTACATACGTCTTTCACAGAATTTCTTGTACTTCTATTCATTTGCATATACCTACCAAATGATGACCTTGTAGATGTCGAAACGTGTAGGACGAACATACTTATTATTAATTGTGCAATTTAATGCATCAAACACTGTATTATCAACCTGTTGCACGGTGTATGGATCACGTTAATTGTGCAACACTCTCCAGTACACAACGGAATCCCTTACTGCAGTTGTGGGAAATAGCTGTACGACGTGTAATGGACAGCACAGTTTATGAATCTTGAAGCAGGTGGTAAGTGTAGTTACCACAACACAATGTTGAACTAAGCATTTGATCTTCCTACCAACAGCTCCTTGGCAACTGGACAGTTCTTAAACACGAAAAGGACATCGAAGAATTAAACTGCCCAACTATAAATTTCAAAATGGTCGAAAACAGCACCATCATACGGGCCACACTTTTTTCCTTCGACATCAGGTAAGGGTCACGGACTGCATTGTTCTTGGGGTTGCAGGAAGGTAAGATTGACAGACGCATCTAAATGTTTAGACGTCTTCAAAACTGCTATAAGGAAACAATTACAGACAATTATTGGGGCCGCGGTGGCGCAGTTGGTTGAGGCACTGCGCTACAAACCGGCAGGTCGCGGGTTCGATTTTTTCATTGGCATAATCCTGTCGGCCCTGGGGTCGACTCAGCCTCTAACAGAAATGAGTACCAGGAATATTTCCTGGGTGGTAAAGGCGGCCGTTGCGTATGGCTGACAACCTTACCACCTTCATGCGCCGATTGTCTAGAAATCTGGGAGCCTCGACCTCCTGGAACCCTGAGGGCCTGTCCAGGCCTGTAATGTGACTGCTACAAACAATTAACGGCAAAATGTATTACTGCGCCTTACAAAAACTAATATTCTAAACAGACCTCCGGTAAGACAGAGATGTGGCAAGTCGCATACAGTAAGCTGTCATTATCGACTGAGTCACATGGACATTAAAAGAGCTGTAGTTCTGAAAGAAATACAGTTGAACTCGGTTATAACGCCATGAAAGGGACTGAATATTTTGTGTCGTTATAAACGAGTGTTGTTATAACTGAGCAGAATAATGTTATGGTTAACAGTGAGGAATTAATTGGTACCACAGAATATCTGACGATATAGACGAGGTGTCGTATAAACCGATCTCGTTATAACCGGGTTCGACCGTATATGTTAATGACCGTCACGTCCATACCTAAGACGTTATGGGCCATTTCAGGCTTCCGCCACGGTGTATATGAGATCATTGCTCTTATGGGATTTTACGCAGTGAAGATTAGTCGTTGGTTATAGACGTTTCGGGACTACCAACCGGTCCAACCTTCAAGGGTCAAGCAGTCCAAAAATAATGTCTGGACTGCTTGACCTTTGAAGGTGGGACCGGTGGGTAGTCCCGAAACGTCTGTAACGAAATACGAATCTACGCTGCGTAAAATCTTAGAAGAGTGATGATCTCTGAGACAGGGTAGCTATAGTTCTGCCGGAGAATAGCTATTAATTGCCGTTACCTCGGTATCTGATACAGGGTAGCTATAGTTCTGCCGGAGAATAGCTATTAATTGCCTTTACATCGGTATCTGATACAGGGTAGCTATACTTCTGCCGGAGAATAGCTATTAATTGCCTTTACATCGGTATCTGATACAGAGTAGCTATATTTCTGCCGGAGAATAGCTATTAATTGCCTTTACATCGGTATCTGATACAGGGTAGCTATAGTTCTGCCGGAGAGTAACTATTAATTGCCTTTACATCGGTATCTGATACAGGGTAGCCATAGTTCTGCCGGAGAGTAGCTATTAATTGCCGTTACATCTGTATCTGATACAGGGTAGCTATAGTTCTGCCGAAGAGTAGCTATTAATTGCCGTTACATCGGTATCTGATACAGGGTAGCTATAGTTCTGCCGGAGAGTAGCTATTAATTGCCGTTACATCGGTATCTGATACAGGGTAGCTATAGTTCTGCCGGAGAGTAGCTATTAATTGCCGTTACATCGGTATCTGATACAGGGTAGGTATAGTTCTGTTCCAAAACGTCTATTGTCACTATATTTATTACCATACTCTCAAAGAAAACCATTTTAGTGTATTCTATTATAGCCTGCTTGTAACTGTCTATAGTCGCTCCTTTGCTGGCACAAGACATGTATGCAATGTACATAGCACAGCTGCCGTTGTATATCAGATACGTTTATAAGAGTAAATTTTAAAGGCGTATTTATATTGCAACCATCCAACTGCCCGTTCAGAGATGAAGCTCCCAAATTAAAGAGAGAGAAAGTGACAATGTGCTTTGTTGTCAGAGTTATAGATGGTAAAGAGCAATGGTGGCGTGGTGATTAGCAGGGAGCATATCATGATGGGCTTATTATTAATATATCAACCAACTTACGCATTTAATAAAATACGTTCAAAAACAAGTATAAAACTGCTACATGTTCCGGCATCAGGGAATTATCTGAACAAAGGAGTATAAGCCCAGCACGCTTATGGGAGTATTGCGTCGCCTGCATTAGAATGATTAATATAATTAAAATATTAAAATAAGCAAAGATAATCATAAAATTACAATATTGTAAATTTTAAATTCAGGTACATTCGCCGGAATTTTGTGAATCAGAGAGTTAAAATGTTAAACAAATCTCAGGAATTCTTTCCTTTCCAGTTCACAAAAGCCGACCAATCACAGTGAGGACGGAGTGCTAGACATGAACAACACTGTGTTTATCCTGGCCGACGCCAAAGGTAAGGACCACGTGTTGGTTACTGTCAAAAGGGTGGCCCTGCGAGGTCTGGGGTTCCCACAGCAGCGTCACTGCGTCGTCCGAGATGTGACTCTTTGTCGTTGGATAAGTGGTTTCAGACGTTTCGAAGGAATGTAATGCCTCCACTTTTTAACACTTCAGTGACGCGGGGGTTTTAATTCCAACTACCGCGCAGGATGGAGGGGTTTTAAATTTACAGTGTCCTTAAATGAAGGGTAATTGAAATGAAAACTACAAAAATTACATAAAGTGATTTATCGCAAATACAGATACAGTGCCATGACATTAACCTTTTAAAGCCTAGCGGTAACTTTACGTATCACCAGGTTTAACATTAAAAAATTCTACGTGGTGCCCACATTGCGTTTATGTGTTTTGTACGGATCTCTGAACAAACAGCAACTTTTGCCTTATAAAACATTAAGAGATTGGTTTTTATAACCGAAGTGAAGACTGTTTACAGCGCGGTACGCACCGAGTCCGTATATAAACAGACACGCTTCGTCTTTAAAGGGTTAATCTTCAATGTAGTCCCCACCACGTTTTGCACACCTCCGTCAGCCTTCTAATAAGGCCTAAATTATTCTGGAGAAGTCGTCGTTTGGTTGCTGTGCCAGCGAGTCATGCGCCGCCTGCTTTATCTCCTCATCCGACCTGAAGTGACGTGCACGTAGTGCGTCTTTAGGGACCAAAAGAGGTGAAAATCGCTCGGTGCCAAATGTAGTGTATATGAGGGATGGAGTAACACCTCCAATTTTAAATCCTGAATCTGTTTCACGGTATGACGGGCTGCATGAGGCCGGGCGTTGCCATGCTTCAGACATATGCACTCCAGAAGACAACAAACCCGCGGCGTTTTTTCCGAATTGCTAGCTTCAGCTGGTTCCGAAGCATATCGCTGTACCTCTCACTGTTCGTAAAGTTTCATATTACGAATTGTGTACAATTTTTCCGGTTTTCATTTGAATGACTTTTGGACATTCACATCCGTACGGTGCACCGAGTAGGTAGCAGCATTTGAGGAATTAAAAAGTCAGTACAGTGCACCAAGGCCAGCGTCGAAACGCTAAAAGTTTGAAACTCCGTGAAGACATCGCGTCACAACCTGAAAGACCTGAATCCGTTTCACACATTCATAGCTTGACATGAATAAACTGGTTAGGTGTGGGAGACACTGCGTCTGTTTGTCCGTTCCTTATTGCGTTCAAAATCCAGAACCGATGGACGGATTTCGATTAACCCTTTAAAGACGGAACGTATCCGTTTTATATAAGGACTCAGTGCGTAGCGCGCTGTAAACACTCTCCACTTCGGTTATAAAAACCAGTCCCTTAATGTTTTATAAGGCAAAAGTTGCTGTTTGTTCTGAGATCCGTACAGAACACATAAAAGCAGTGTGGGCACCTCGTAGAATTTTTAGTGTTAAACCGGGTGGTATGTAAAGTTACCGCTAGGTTTTTAAAGGTTAAATTTGATGTAGAGGTAAAGTAGTTGGAAAACCTGTTTCATAATCGATGGGTCGCGGGTTCGAATCTCAAAAAGAAAACCAGTTATTGTAAGCATTGTACACGTTTCGTCATAATTCCACGTAAACGCCTGGATAAAACCTCAAACTGGGTCACGATCACTTACTTGAATATTATTTAAAATTTATTATTTCATAATATTTTCACAATTCGAGGGTATATAATCTGAGGGAATACAGTCTGAGATGTGTACTAAGTAATTAAATAAATCGGAAATAAGTAAATGTAAACAAATATGGAATACGCAAGCCCATGTATATATCATACACGAGAGATTCCTATAGAAAATTTCAGACCCTTTAAATCCCCATAAATATTTGCAGGACTATATGACCCCATGTTGTCCGCCATAAATTAAGTGTTGTTTCGAAAGAAATTCCCTAAATTTCTACCAGACTACACGGCGTCACATCACAGACGATGGTAATGTCTACAGCAGTGGTTTCCAACCTCAGGTCGCGACCCAAATCAGGGTCGCGGGGGTTCTGACATAGGGTCGCGAGAGGGTTTTGTGGAGAATTCAATAATTATGGAAAAAAATCAAAATTTTTATCTAAATTCAAACATGAAAGGTAATTATTGAATCTGTGTTTATCAATTTATTTAAATAAATGCTTGTTGCTTGCATGTTTTGTGTATTTAATATTGTCCGAAAATACTGGATTTGACAAGCAACATTAAAAATTCAATATTTTTTTAATAAGACAAGCAACATTAAAAATTCAATATTTTTTTAATAAGTGGCAGTGTTATGTAGTGTTCAAGAAAAGCCGTTAGCACCAGCTCATTTACAGTAAATATCACCGACTGTTGCCGTTCCCACGGTAGGGTCGCGGGTCATATACTACTTGCTACTTTAGGGTCACACACGTAAAAGTTTGGGAGCTGCTGGTCTGCAGTCATCACGGTGAGAACCTCAAATCTGACGTCGTTATAATGTCATGGAGTAGGAAATGGAAGAGCCACGACTGTTCAAGAATGGACATGCATGGAGACTTGATACACGGACTGCAGCCGTACAGTGTTGTTCTGTGCCGGTAAAGCCTTAAGGTGGACTGATATTGTTATTCTGGGCGAATATGAATTAACATTTGCACTCATGAGGTCTATGGACTGACATTTTCATGCAGGAGGTGTGTGGATTAGCACTTCTATGCAGGAGGTGTGTGGATTGGCACTTTTATGCAGGAGGTGTGTGGATTGGCACTTTTATGCAGGAGGTGTGTGGATTGGCACTTTTAAGCAGGAGGCGTATGGATAGGCACTTTTATGCAGGAGGCATGTGGATTGGCACTTTTATGCAGGAGGTGTATGGATAGGCACTTTTATGCAGGAGGCATGTGGTTTGGCACTTTTATGCAGGAGGTGCGTGGATTGGCATTTGCATTAGGAGGCATATTGACTGAATTCCCACTACAGAAAGGTGTCCATCAATACTAATTCGGAAGGATGGCAACGCTGGCTAGATACGCTTGACCAGCTGACTGTCACGACAAGCAAATCATAACTTGTTACGAAGACCAAAGCAGTAATTTAGGCCCCTTAAAAAACGAGCGTCGATAACATTACAACGCTCAGCAGTGTGGTCATATGAAGGTATTGATTTATCAGAGGGTGGACTGAAGTGGCCAGCTGTTCATAAACTCACGGATCACGTCGTGATGAACAAACATGCCTGACACCGTTGACAGCGATAATTACATCGCTATCAACGGTGTGCCTACTGTTTCACGTCCCAACTGTAGCAGAGTTCTGAAACTTGGCTCCGGTGTACATTTCGCAGATTTCTGTACATCTTTACAGTTTTGTGCACTTTGATCGTCATGACCCTATGGACAGAAAATAAGAGTATGTGTCTCAGGGGTGCAGACAGAATTTTCGCTTGGGGGGGGGGGGGGAAGCTGACCCTGAGGGTATATAAAATTTATGTTTGATTTTAAAAACTATGTTATAAAATCGTGTCGTAAGTAGGCCTATAACATAACACTGTTTTCAAATGCATTTATATACACATGAATACAACTACATATTCCATGACTCAATCACAGTGTCCTATCTCCTTGTTTTTTAATTTTATTAACTTACTTTTCAAACTTCCAATGTACTAGTCATCAGCCGATTTCAGTGGCTGATTTCAGCTGAAGGAGAAATCACATGATACTTAGATATCCTAATATCTACGAAATGTTTCTTTTTTTAATTTTGGTATTGGGGGATTTGGGGGGCTGCCGGGCTGCAGCCCCCCCCCCCCCGCAGGGAGCGCCGCTGATATATTTGTATTACTATCAAAGAGACAAATATGACACCCTTCCTTCTTTCATTCACATTTTAAACCTCTCGGCGTCAGAGTTCTAACTATGTTCACGTTTTCTAATTACAGATAAATACTACCTGCACATGCTAGATGTCCAAAAGTACGCTGTCATATTCACCTGCAAGGGGAACAAACGTAAGTACATAAACTCCATAAATTTTTTGGGTATGTAACGTGACCATAATTAACCTTTTAAAGCCTAGCGGTAACTTTACACACCACCAGGTTTAACATTAAAAAATTCTACGTGGTGCCCACATTGCGTTTATGTGTTTTGTACGGATCTCAGAACAAACAGCAACT
>BLKM01000913.1:306100-327405 GCA_013340265.1 Coptotermes formosanus | reverse complement strand
ACTCTCCACTTCGGTTATAAAAACCAATCTCTTAATGTTTTATAAGGCAAAAGTTGCTGTTTGTTCTGAGATCCGTACAAAACACATAAACGCAATGTGGGCACCACGTAGAATTTTTTAATGTTAAACCTGGTGGTACGTAAAGTTACCGCTAGGCTTTAAAAGGTATTAAAATAGTCAATTTTTATCATTTCTTTATTTACTTTTAATCAAGCTATTAAACATTATTTATTTAATTTCCCCCGTGAACGCGGGGTCCCCGTAAGCGCGGGGCCTGAGTGTGTCAAATCGGCCCAATCGGCCTAAGGCCGACCCTCGGTGGTACATATAGTAACCACCGTTCCTTTTCAGGTTAACATACATTTAAATGCACGCTCCATGTGGACCTTGTTAATGAAAGAGTAAGTCAATACCCAAACTACATATACAGGATGTACACAAAAGAATGGTGCGGTTTCAGTTAACAAGAAATATATTTCTCACCTTACACGGGCACAACGTACACCGTCAGCAGCGGCAACTGCCCAAGTTTCTCATGCGTTAATCACAATCCTTCAATGTGTGCACCCTGGGTCACACGACACACATCCACACGGTAATCAAATTCATCCCAGACTCGGTGTAGCATGTCCGCTGTAATGGTCTGCAGTGCACGCGTTATCCGATCACGAAGTTCCTTGAGGGACATGGGCAATGGTGGTACGTAAACGCTGTCTTTAACGAACCCCCAAAGAAAGAAATCGCATGGTGTTAGATCCGGCGAACGGGGTGGCCAAGGAAGAAGGTGGTTGTCTCCTGTTGCAGCACGTCCTATCCAGCGCTGTTGAAGAACACGGTTGAGAAGCACTCGTACATTCCTGTGAAAATGGGGGGAAGGACCGTCCAGTTGTAGAATGTAAAAGGACTGTGATTAACGCATGAGAAACTTGGACAGTTGCCGCTGCTGACGGTGCACGTTGTGCCCGTGTAAGGTGAGAAATAAATTTCTTGTTAACTTTTGAAACCGCACCATTCTTTTGTGTATACCCTGTATTTATGATGACGATCATCAGTTCGTATTTTGAGGCATCAAGGGACAGCGCAGGGTGGGGAAACAGGAAAAGGGACTAAATTATTTACAGGGAAACATAAAGTTTTACAGATCTGAAAATTTGCATGCACAGCCCACTCGTCTTTTTGGTACGGGTAGTTCACAGCACTGCACAAAACAGATACCTGTACAGCATTTGAGTATACAGCTGGATAAAGGAGTTGGGCGGTTACAGTAATGGACCTGAATTTTGGTACCTGCATTAGGAGATCTGCATAATGGTGGAATTTGGATGATGTTAAAGTGGGCAGCAGTTGGGTTGGAGTTTTGATGTTTGGTATTTGGAATACTCCGTGGGAAGAAGCATACAGGCGTATGGTTACATGGAATTCGAGTGCCTACAATATTCACTTCAGAACCAAAGAAAAACATGGCAAAATCTCCATCAAGTTACCTGAGAAAAAAATATAAATAAATTGCTATAAATAGGTACTATGTAAAATGTAATTCCCCACCGTACAGGATGCACATTACATCTGCGTCATAAGCACCATGACATTCACAAAAACAATATTTGTTATAAGAACCACACAAAATTCATACACTGTTTGGCCAAAATTTAGAGAAATTTAAGTGCTAAAGCTGGTGGGATATATAGTAACCACACACTATAATAACATGTTTTGCTGTTGCAGCTGTCCGGTTTGTCGCAACCAAAAATGAGACACTTCCTGAGCTAGATGAATTTGACTACTTGAAGGATGTCAAACACGTGTGCTCGGGCGCCACCGCGTCTGCCCAACAACTTCTGATCGCCACGATACTAACTGCTCTTGCCTTGAAGCTTCTCATTTAAATCACGAGTGCCAACCTGCCCACACAATTTATCACTGCATAATTCACCATTATTACAAATAATTTACTGAAACATACCACATCAGCAGTTTGCATCACTTCAAACCCACTTTGCTGGCAAAATCTCAGTGTTGCCCACTACGTTGGCAAATGCCATCCAAGAGACCTGTTGCATTTAAAGCACTAATGGACTGCAGTGACACTATTGTATGGGGACTGGCCAGTTATATTACACTATAATGTATTACATCACATTACATTATATATTACAGCACATCAAAGTCTGAGGCCGTGTCACATTCCTTAACTTACTTACTTTTTGTGATGACAGATTGTTAGCCCCTTGCCCAACCCCAGAGCTGGAAGATACCCCTTGTCAGCTGTCTGTGACTGCTATCTTCCCACAATCGCACATGACACCACCTCGGATATGCGTGCCTTCACTATTGCAACAGCAAGTACGGGCCATGTGGGAATCACTTACCACAGCAAACAGACTGTCATTCGGTAATATTATGTAACTTCCTGGCCTCTGCTTGCCCTGGCAATAAAAACTTTTTTGAAACAGGGGGCATAATACATGAGGTAGGTTCCTTTTTGCACCAGGGTCACAATGATGGGCAGCATAGGGGGTGTCATGCCAGCTGTATCAGTCACTTTATATCCCATTCCATTCTGCATGATAAATTCAAACATAAGACCCGTACTGACTTCAAAAATTAGTAAACAAGGCTATAAATGCTACAAATGTTATTTCATACCAAAACAACAAACGGCAACCCACAATGACCACCCCTGAATCATAAAGGAAGCCACTGCAATAGCCAAAACACCCCCATAACTTCAAATGTTCTGACAGATAAAAACCATGTGGCTTCACTCCCTTTCTCCAAGACCTTATCCATAAGCAACAGCTCCTTCCCATTGGATAACACCACAGTCTACCCCCCTACTACAGCAATAACCAGCGCTGAGCTAGCTAACACTGTACATGGCTGCACACAGCACACTGTGGTCACTGGCAAGCTTGTCTCAGAAAACAAGGCAGAGTTACCTCACTTACAAAAACATTTACTCTAATGGGAGTACATTCATACCTTCAGTTAGCATGGATGTTTACAAAACAGAAAACATTTAGTGGTGGATGCATGTGAAGGGCTTCCCATCTTACCAGTTCCGACAACTAGCAAATGATCCGACGACTGCTACAGCACTGCAGGTACTGAACAGTCCACTTCCTCTTCCTGCCTCATCGATCCTGAACATGCTAACAGTAACGTATGCCAAGATGCTGACACTGCATAAAACTCTGCTTCATGGAATCACTAATGGAAACGATTTCATATAAATAATTTAATGTAATTTTATTTCATATCACAATAGACCACAGATGCTTAACACAGTATACAAAAAATATCACCAAAAGGCACTTTTACAACTGGACTTTTTATCTGTACAAATTCGTTATTAGTATACAAACATTCCTTGCATACATAAATGGCAGTATTAGTTCCCTATGCAAATGATAAACAGCTGCCCAAATATCTACAGCAGAACTATTTATTGTGGAAAACAATAAACAGTTTTGGCTGGCGGTTAATTATTTATAACTCGTAAAAACTCAACATGATGACCCACACTGTTACCTACAGCACAGTTACCTCAATAATTTTTTCACAGCACCCTTCAATAGAATGCAGCGCCCAAAATCGCAGACATGGAAGAAGAGGATGATTTTTGTATGGTACACAAAATACACAAAAAAATTAAAATAAAGGCTTGCGCTTTGTCGTAACGGAAATCTGTGAAATGAACTGACATTATCACAAATTCTTTGTGTGCCTGAAAACTGACATTACAGTACTCTGTAATTTGGCAAAAATGTCCTAACCTGTCTGGAGAAACCTGCTGCCTCCATTTCAAGGTGGCGAAGAGTTGGAAGGAGCTAACTTCCTCTGAAATGCTGGTACCCATCTATGAAGTTACATTCTGTCATGCCTCAGAAGAATGTAAACTTCACACTTACCACTGTAAAAATCCCAAACCTTACACAATGCTTTTTTTCTTTTGTTCTTCCAGCTGTAATACCTTTCAAAGCTTCATTTAAAAAAGATTCAGCTTTTGAAATTGTAACTGTAAAGGAAAATTCGCTAGCAGATAACCCCAGAACTTCTCATGGACAATTCGACAAGGGCTGGTAACAAGTGATGTATCCAGTACAAAAGACCCGTAACAACAGGACAAGTAGCTGCACGGATAACTGACTGAGTAACTTTCCATGTTACAAGCTCAGTTCCCACGTCGTTAAAAGGTCAAATAGCAGGCATTGACCTCTTTTCAGCTTCCGTCAGTTCTGGATGCCAAACATCAACTATAAGCACTAGTCTGGTAGTTGTCCCATTGTGCCACACCTCATGCTCAAAACTGTCATCAAATATAAACAGCTTTCCCTCTTCCCAGGTCCTGAAAAGATTGTAAGAAAACCTGATTAAACATACAAATGATTATTTACACAACATGAAACTCAAGAACCAGAAATTTCCCAAATTTTCCAAATCACACAAAAATTCTGTGGCCTCAGAGATGCCTGATGGTACCATAAAAAAAACCCTTTCCAAGCCAATGAAATAAGTGAGCCAATTAAGGCTCATTCTCCTTTACCACTCACATTTCAACACAGTGGGTTTTTAATCATTTCACTCCCCAGTGTATTGTCTAGCCGTGCCTCCTGCTGTGAGTGATTTATGCAACTTTCTTTAAAATAGGAAACAAAGAGAAATCAAGTATAAATTTCATTAGTTTTTAAATGATTGGGTTGGTATTTCACTTTCAGCACGCAATTTATGAAACGGTGAGTATTATTTGAATAGAAAAAGATAAAATTATGAAATATATAATGTTTTGTACACAATAAAACAGAGATTTTGCAGCATGTCTTAAAAATGCAGTAAATTTCCTTATTGCCTAATATAAATAGTGAATTTTTAGGGGCTTTATGTGCATTCACGTATGTGAATGCAGGTCGTTTAAAGGTTAAAACATACACCCAGCAACTCTGAATGCATTCAGAACATTACTTCAGAAAGTACACGTTTCTGAAGTTGAACATTTGACATGCGCACAGCCAGAATGCAGCACTGCGCCTGCTGTAACGTTACGGGCTCAGTGATGTAAATGATACAAGATGGTACAATCACGGCAAATACAGAGTCCTGCACCTTACCTTGTTTCTTCAGCCACCCGTATGTATGTTCCCTGAGGCACAATAAGACCAAGATGTGACCGTAAGCGACAGTTTGTGGGGCCACAGTGTGGCCAGACGTGTGTTCCAGCATGCATCACGCTGAACTTGGCCTGACCACGGCGACAGTCACGAGCTGCAGGGAACTCACTTATTAACTGACAAGTAAAGGGAGCTTTCTCACAGTTCGTGGCAATCCTGCGACCTAAAATAATAAATGCAAGCACATCCGCACAGTGTGTAATCAGTCACATAAAAGTACAGATTGACAGAACTTACAACACAGCAGTCAGACAATGTCTTTCGGAACAATATAGGGTGACACAGTTGCACTAACATGATGATACAAGTCCTCTGTGATGTGACTGTAATTCGCCACTTTTTTAAGGACTGTACTGTCTTTATCTTCAGGGTGAAGCAGCCCAAGAAGACACATACTCTGTTGACCTGCTTGACCCTGAAGATGAAGATACTACAATCATTCAAAATTTCTGGAAGCACTCGTCCAATGTCACAGAAGACTTGAATTTTCAGGAACACAGCTGTAAGAAACTCAAATCTTGCATTACGCTGACACCTTCTACTCATACGCTGTGAAGTCTGTGTAACTCTTATGCTCAGGCTAGTCTGGTGTCCTCCTGTAACTCACCGCGAGCAAACAGCTCAAACTGCTGCCAGTGCCCGACATCTCTCAGATTCTCTGCCTCGTCTTTAAACACCTTGTTGGCCAGAACAGACAGGCCTTCTTCCCTGATATGCTGCCAATTGTCTTGCAGCTTCCTAGAATGGCACATGACATTACACAATGCAATATTACTGATTAAAACAGCAGTCGATATTGGTAAGTAGGGAGTTTACTTCATTTCAGAAGAAAAAATGCACAAAGAGGGAGGTGGTACAAAATACCAACTACAGTCACGAAACAACATCAGGCCGCACAACAGGATGATTGTCCGAAGAACACGGTGGAGTTCATACAGTCAGCCATATGCTTACATGATAAAATAGATGTTCTGTGTAATGGCTCCACCACTAATACTGTTATCCCACAAGTTAAAATACAGCCACTATCCCACTAATACCGAGAGATTCAATGTCCCTCTTCCCGGACAAGCAATAGTGGTAGCCACCACGTCCTTTAGATGACAATCTAGTAATGAAAACAAGAAAACTCACTTGAAATATTTAGCATATGTTGTCTCCTCAGGTGTCCACCATGGCTGGGCTCGGAGTCTATCAACGTTATACAATGAACGTTGATACTTCGACAGGAAAAGACCCTCCCTCACTCCCAGTTCATAAACCTACGCACATATAACAACACCAAAACCGAAATTTTCAAATGCTTTGTGCCAAGCAACAATTTAACCATGTAACAATGTAATTAAGTATGTAATAATCAACTAATTATATGACTGAGAGCTTAGTCTTCTGAGGTACGACACTGCAGTTCTGCAGATACATAGAGCATGCCTATTTTTCAGAGGAGCCTGACACCTCCACCTTCATAGCAGAAATTCTTCCACTCTATCCACTTACCACAGCACATGGCATTGCATTTCAGAAAGAATGTGACTCTGAAGTTCATCATGTAAGGTTAAAAATGCTAAGAACTAATCACCCAATCAAAACAACCAATGAAGGATGTGACAAGGTTAACAACAACCTCTGTGGTATACTTTCTTGAAAAACGACATAACAATGCACATTAACCAACACTGACAATTGACAGCCCAAATGTCCTTAATGCTTTACTGCTACATTACTATACGCTGGTTACCTTGCCAGCCTCATCATGGCGGCCCAGCCTTGTGAGAGCATCTCCCAAATGGAAAAAGAAACGTCCATCAATGGTGCCTGGCTCTCGTGTGGCAATGCCCCGCGTCAAGTAATCCACTGCGGCCTCGTTGTTGTTGTCACCAGTCTTGAGGATAAAGCCATAGTGAACCTGGGCAAACCCGTTATCCGGCCAGCGTCTCAGAGTGTCCTCCAAAATACGTCTGGCATCTGTCAGCCTACAAAGCCACATCAACAGAACTTGGATCACTTACCTCAAGATTTAAGCTGGACACTACAAAGATGGACATTCATCTAAATTATACATAAAACTGCCGTCTGTCACAGACGGCATTGCCTGTCTTATAAAGACTGACCAGCTAAAGGTTAAGGAAACAATTGGTACTTAATGTAAGAATCGTACAAAGCACACTAGTACTCTTTGTGAGGGAAATGGAAAGGGTCTTAATGTTTTGCAAATGGTACATATACTAACCAGTAGGCTTTACACACTTAATATACCCATAACAGAACACTTCAGATATAAGATTTGAGCTTCTCACCACAGTATGAAGGCTCTAACCTTCCCAGATACAGCACAATGCAGTACGGTAAAATAAAAATTATGTTTTGTAAGAAGAGATTTGAGGTTCCCACAGCGGTGTTGCTGAGGATTCAAATCTTCTGGGTATGATGCCGTGTCATTTGACGAGTGATTCTTGGACAACTTGACCTGCAGGGATGAAAACATTACCATAGTTTGAAACATCAGAAGCAACTCACCAAACGACACAGCGTCACATCCTACAATACCTGAACCCACCTTTTTTAGGAACCTTAAGCCCCCATGAGTTTAAATGAGTTTCTCAGGCACTTGCTGAATCCAAAAGGACTGTGACAGCACAGAAGTTACTGGCATCAGAGGTTTCTCAATAACATATGTAAACACAGGGGCATAGCTAGGAGGGTGCAAGTGGTGCAGCTGCCCCACACAGCAGAGTCCAAGAGTCAGCAAAATGGCAGTTGTAATTACTCAACCCACATGCCAAAAAACCTATCTATGCCACAGTGTAAACACCATGCATTGCAAACACAGCCTGCCTGCCCCTTTCCCTTGCTAGCTAACACTCTGCCTTGTATGACACACCCTGGCAGAAATATTTGATAACAGCTGTACTGACATCTCTATCATCACTCGAGCAGACATACCAACCTGTTAATCATTAGGTATGTGACGGCCAATTGGTTTGGGTGAGCTGGATCATCACTGAATCGCTGGATTAGCTTCTTGTGGATGTGTATGGCTGTGTGATACTGACCTACAACACATATCGTCTGTTCACGTCTTCAACATGGATGGACACCTGCATGCAAAGCCTTCTTTGTTCTCCTCTTATCCTATATTTCTCTACCCGTTTCATACGTCTTCCATACTCAGTATTATCCCCAGCAATTACAGGGTGCCTCCACTTTTAATGCTGCCAATGTCATTTACATATAACACATTTCAATACTGCTCCCCATACCCAGTCTCCCTGAGTTTCCTTTAACTGTGTTCTACTTTACTTTCTGATCTTATATCATGTCCTGGTACCAGGTTTTGTATCACCCTCATTAATTCAAACTCCATCTCCCTCAGGTCACACTACAGTTTCTGCCCAGTGTAAAATACAAGGTACGCTACATAACGAACCAAAAAGTAGGAGAGAAAAAGAAAATTAACATCAGTGAAGCCAAGAGCAAACAGTCCTCCTGTAAGACAGCTACTTCATACATAGGGGCTAAAAGGCAAAAAGAAAAGGGTAAAGTTGTCCCAGTCCATATCGTGAAGGCATATAAGGGGAGCAGAAGTACAACTCCACTTATTCGTAAAGTCAGCGCTAGATGGGGGTGAGTGATCGACTTCACACATACTGGCCACTTTATCCCAGGACAGAACCCTGGTACCCACTGACTAGGAGGTTGGGTGGGAACCAGAGCTGATCTGAACAATTTGGGAAAAAGAAAAGTCTCTAGCCCCTGCGAGGATTCACACCCCTAAACTACCAGCTTGCAATGAATGTGTTAAAACAGAATTCTTTGTTCCTCACCCTTAAATCTCATCCTGTTGATGCACCTCTCTGCAGCTTCGAGAAACAGTTTATCGGGTACCGACGCTCCCAGTGAAAGTACACTCTCATAAGCGTCTATTGCTTCCTGGAGCAGTGAATTGCTATGCTTCTTCTCTGCCAACTGGTCCAGTGCCCGTGCTTTCCCATAACGAGCTCGCGGTGATGTGGGGTTTGTCGCCAGGATGGCCAGGAACGCACGCAGAGCTTCCTCAGGCTTCTGATCATTCAGGTTTGTTCAGGTGTTAGAAGCAAGGATATGACTGATAAAAGATCATGAGCTGGGAAGAGTGGAATATGTTATGAGGGAACACATTTGTTAGCGTGCACACACACACACACACACACACAAAAACTCCAATGTTAAAAACACAAGATCACAAACCAACAACGTCAGACCAATTTTAATCCCTTCACACTGTGCGGCTCTAGTTGCGGCAGTAAATACTTGCAACCAGCATTTTATTACTCCAAAGTCAATAAAGTTACATCTGACAGACACATTTCAATCCTGATGCACAACATCGAGAGTATCATTGCAAGTAACACATCTGTTATCCATAATCAGTCGTATTAGTTGCAGCTGTGTGAGACACAGTCACCATTAAAACAAGTACCAAAATTCCAAATTCTTATATTTTCATACCTGGATAACACACCACACTAAATACATGTATTTGGACAAAATTAAAAAAAAAGTGGTGATCCAGTAAGATCCAAAACATACTTTGTTGACTTCATGTAATAAAACATTTGTTGAAAATATTTATGGCAAACTTCAAGCCACAGCCAGCGGATTCAGATTTCGACAGTAAAAACATCCCAACTTACACAACACATTCAAAAAACCACAGCTTAAATTTTCCTGTGTTAGATGCCCCAAATAATGAACACACCTGTAAAATTACGTCTGAGTTATAAGAACCACTCTAATGAAGTTCCGGTAAAGTACAAGTATCTTAAAATTCACAAAACCATTGACTGCCCTAATTAAAAAAACCCTAAATATAAATCATTCGCACATTTTGAACTTTAAATAACTATGGCATGAATTAAACACATTCCCAAAGACATCAGACATTACTGTTGCCCTTGTACCAAACAATCCAACATAACTAGCATGTAGAGTATTACAGGTTACAAGTCTATGATTAAGTAAGAGTTCCAATACCCCAAGCTTCCAGTCAGTCTCTATATCCAATTAATGTCATTAAGTTACCTTTAGCAGAAGTACCAATGTGTCAATGTTTCGCCTATCATCACTACAGAAGACCTCCCTAAGCAGATAAATGGCACACTGTTTCCAACTACTGCAAAATTCTCTGTCCATTTTTCAGATGGTAAATGTGGGTGCAAAAGGACAGAGAACTCTCAACAGGAAGAATACAGGTCAGGTGTATTGTGTACAAAAATGTGAATTTGTGAAAAGCCTAAAATTTTAGGAAGCCATTATCAAATTTCTGACAGCAACAGGAATTTCTTACTTGGAGTCTGGAAACTAAGGGAATTAGCAGGTACTTTCAGTTCTCATAAACAGTAATTATAAACAAACAAGTCAAGCAACCTATTTAACTCCTTACATCATTAAATCCGAGTACCATTAGCATGCCAAAAATTAAAATTCATGTCACGGTAGAATTAAGTAGAGAGCAACAAGATAAACCATAGTGAATTACACATGACACACCTAATTTAATTTCTGGGTGCCTCCTTGAAACCATGAACATGAGAAACTAAAATCTAAAAAAAAACCACAATGCTATTACCATATGAAGCACTCTGCACACAAAAGTACAATCTCAAAACACTATGGCAGCATGCACATACACAAGAAACTGGTTTCAATTCAGTTCATGCAATGTTAAACTACAGTCGCGTGAAACTAACATCTTGAGACCAGTTCCTTCTGTGTGCATGGCACCTATGAAGCAACTACAGTTGCACCAGCTCATCACCATTGAGCCATGCCTCATCACCAAAGAACAAACACAGAACTAGTCATATTTGCTGCCTGTAATTACATGTCAGGGCATCACGGCATGAAATGTCTGCTATTAAAATATATGTTTAAAAATAATTTAGCTGTTAGTGGATCTTGCCACTCACCATGTTACATCACAATACAATAATGAAAGCATTTCTATGTTACAAAAAACAAAAACTACACAAGAGGACAAGCAACAGGAAATGGGACAGGCAAAATAAAAGGAAACAGAAGTTATATGTCAAGGTCCTAGCAAAAGAAACACAGAAAATGACACCAAACCAATAAAGTATTAAAAGAAATACATGAATTTTTTAATATTTTGAGTCTTGGCCATACCAAACGTGTGTAACTTTCCTATAATTTGTACACCACCAAATATTTGGGTGACCAATTCAGTGTGGATGACATGGGAAGGATACCTAACACATAAACCAGAGACAAAAAAATGGATATATAGTTTTTGAAAGAGATCATTTGGGGAAACCTACATGTAGATGGCAGATGTTAACCTTGTTACTGAGGACATACAGCGTACGGATGTGGGCTGGATTCATCTGGCTCAGGACTGGGCCTGGAGGCAGGATTTTGTCACCATTTTGATTTACCATTTACTTCACCTGTAGTCTATCTGACACAGTGTCAGTAACTCAGACTGTAAAATATCAAATAACTGGATGACAATAAAGAATGGGGAAACAGTCATGGCCTAATCCACGGTAAATTCTGGTGTCTGGAGAAACTGAAGGACATACCAACCAAGATTCAAACTGAACAAGGCGCAAGCTTTACTGCTGCAAGAGCCTCCTGGATCCCTGTTAATCTAAAAATTAAGTTTGTGTGATTTGAGGTTTTTCCACCAGTAACTACAGAAAGTACTGTTGTCTGAGAGGTGATGCCAAGTAGTTGATAAACACAAAATTTGAGATTCTCACAGCTGTACTGCAGGAGATTAAAATCTTCTGGGACATTAAAATGTGTTGATGGATGAGTAGTACTGACATTTTGAGGGAATGTAGTGCCCTCATCATGTTTGGAAGCATCAGGCACTACCCACCTAATGACACAGCATCACATCCCAGGAGATTTCAGTCTTCTAGTTGGTAAAAATTTACCACCACTTCGAATTCTTCTATGACAAATATGAAGGCAACAGATTTCACCAAAACAATCGTAAATTTCTACCAGACAGCACGGTGTCACATGCTAGACACTGGCATTGTCAACATAAAGTATCTTCTCATGTGAGAATGGAAGTGCTCATGGCTGTAACTTGGATCAGTTAACATTTCAGAGCAAGATGATGCAAGCAGAAGGCTCCTATGAAGCACTGGTATGTATCTAACAACCTACACAGCACACATCCCCGAACACAGGTTACCCTCAACTATTTTTACTTTTCTTTTTGCAATGAGAACATTTATCTGTCCCTTCTAGCGCTTAGAATATAAGCTCTTACCTCATCCAGCTCTGCATCAGTGAGGTCCAAATGTTCAGAGATTTTAAGGTCATCCTTATTGGTGATGTCAGCTTTTCCATAAGCCTACATAACACATAAAACCTTGATGATATATTACAATTACAGCAAATATGGGACACACACATACAAGTGAAAAAGCATTCACTCCTGTTGTGATACAGGCCAGATTCTATTGATTGAGGCTGTGCTGAAAGAAATGGTCTGTTAAAGCCCTTATGATTAATCATATAATAATCCTAACCCCAGCCCTACCACAAGGAAGTTCCTCAGGTGATCACCACTGACAGTCACTGGTTGTCACCTGAGGACGGAAAAAGTTTTCTTCTGAAACGTTGTGATTTTTAATTGTTTGATGACGGGAAAAAGTGCTGCAAAATATTAGTAATATGAGTGTTGTTATACCATTGTCAAGAACTTATATGGTGCGAACATTTCATATCTGAGACCAATACCACTTTTACCACCACCACCACCACCACCACCACTACCAATGTTTCAGACGAATCTACTGCCTCCATCTTCAGGGTAAAAATACTCTGAAAATGAGGGCAGCAGGTTCCTCTGAAATGTTAGTAACCACCTAAACAATATGGTACATGTTGCCTTAACACCAAAGGCCACAATCTATACTAATTTAAAGTTCCTGTGAAGACTGATGTGCTCTTGCTTACCTGTCCTCCGGAGCTCTTTGTAACTCTTCTGGCTGGCAAAACATCCTCTTCCCCTGACTCCTCCTCTTCGGTTCCAGACTCTTCAGGACTGACATCAGCAGCATGTGTAGCTGCAATCAGTAATTACAGTACCATCAGTGACCAAACATACTTCAGCGGAACTGTCTCATTATAAAAGGTGCCCAAACAAGTACCATGGATAACTTCTTAACCCTACAGTGCCGAAAACGGATTACAGTCGACATGTGGCATGATGCTGAGGAAACCAAACGTCCACTAAGTCATCGGCTAAAGACATGCAAAGTCACAGGTGACAATTTAAATCCCAGGTCTTTTGCAGAGTACACTGGGCAATTAATGGTGGCGCCTAAGGGTTACACGGAGAACTAACTGCACATACAAGCTATATCTGGAAGATGGCTACGTCTGCAAATGACAGTCAGGGCCTCATGGCCTCAGACTGCACAGCACTGAACACATGGATGACTGGTAAATAATAAAGTAGTGTGGATGCAAAAGGAGACAGTTGTGCCAAGTTACCATAAGGGTACTAAGCCTGGTAGGCCTGCATCAGCACAGCCAATCTCCACCTGAATACAAAGCAGCAGTGTTACCAAATCAACTGCAATATTCAATGAACTTCATGTAAATCGGTACATTAGTGTCCGTAACATTCTTGCCTGAATGTGGATTAAAGGACACAAAACACACACACACAAAACTCAACACAACACACACCCACACATATACACACACACACTGAAGAATAAATACAGAGCTTGGAGAAAAATCACCAATAAATTTACATTCTACTTCTAATGTGACATACTAAACAGAAAGACCACAAATGGAGAAAATGGGAACAAGCATAAAAATCACTTCCCATTTCAGAACACATTTTATGGTTTTGATACTTGTAACGTTACTGATTATTTTCATGATGATGTTTCCATCATCCTAGAGCACAGGCAAATCACTGCCAGTGTCCTACATCAGAGGCCCCGGTTCAATTCCAATGTCAGTCATGTGGGATTCACTGTGCACAAAGTGGCACCACAACACTTCACATTTCCCCTAGCAACTGTCAACCCTCCAAGGCTCAACACTGAATTAGGGGGAGCCCACATTATGGTCAAACAGGACCAGCAAAATGAATCCCATTTAAGCAACAAATCTACTGTCATGAGAAACAAAGTAACTATTGGTTAATGATGACTGGATTCGTGTGTATAAAGCTTCTGTAAACAAATCATGTGCAAGAACTTGTACTATGAGCTGGAGATTGGGAGAAAATGGCAGATGCATGCAAGATTTAAACCATTTTCTGTTCAAAAATTTGTGGTATGTGAATATGGCTACCATTAGCACAGAGAATTTTATGTATAATTCAAAATTTTGGGCCTGTATATGCAACAAAAGGGGTAACAGTCACTAGCTCTTTGAATTTTGCCCCTCACCCCATGTTTAGAACAAAAATAAAAATTTGTATTTTAAACACTGGGTAATGACTGAAGTGTACATGGCTGAGATGTGAACCAGGTACCTCCCAAATAAAATGTACTTGTGTCACATCTGGAACTCGAAGAAAAGCATGCAAACAATTTTGAAAGAAAATGTTTATCTCCTACACTTGTGGTCATACACAGTGTTAATGAAGGTACTGACATTTCTGTAGTGGTGCACTGATCACTCTTGGTTGTTCCTCTTCTTCTTCACTTTCCTCTTCCTCCTCCTCCTTCTCTTCCTCCTCCTCTTCCTCCTCCTCACTCTCCTCTTTAGTATCTTTGTCTTCATCTTCCTCTTCTTCACTCTCCAGAGAGGAAATTCTCCTCTCCTCCGTGGTAGGTTCTTTCTTTGTTACGGGTTGTGGTCTGTACTTTGCAATGTAGTCTTCAAATGTTTCTGCTTTCTGTGGTTCTTCTTCTTCTTCCTCCTCTGCCTCCTCCTCCTCCTCTTCTTCTTCAGAATATTCAGATCCTAAATACGAAATGTCATAATTTCCTTGCATATTCCTTCTGAATACTGATCAAGACAAAGAAAAATGGCCATGGTGGAATATGTTTAATTAATGACAAATCAACTGCAAACACTACACAAAGTTCAATTACAAGTTGACCGTGACTGATCAGTCACAGAGGATAACAATGTCAGCAGAAAGAATCTTCTTTTAAGCTTCGTACATTTCTCGTTTATTGGACAGACATGTTCCAGAATATGGTGTGTAAATCAAAAATTAAAAATAGAAAACAGGCAAAAAAATTCATAACAGTGCCCATATAGTGGTTGAGGTTTTTAATGTGTTATTTAATGACGCTGTCAATTGTTGTATTTATACAGCACTGATGACAGATTCCACAGTATGGCCAATAAAAGGAAGAAATAATTGCGATAACACACAGACAAAGGAAGTCCAGCTGCATGTGCATGCTGATTCAAACCAGCACAAAACTAGGTACACATAGCACATGAATATGCCACCAAGTGGCCAGGTGTGGGCAGCAGGTGTCTCAAAATATTAGATTAGTTACAGTGAATTAGAAAGGGCGTGGAAGGAAATGGGTGCTGCTGAATTTACGGTTCTGCTGGTAACCCAGCATTTTGCCTGCACAGACTGGAGAAAAACATAAAATCTCACTCAAACACTGGCCCGGGCTGGGATTCAAACTAGGTACCCATCTAATGCAAGTTAGATTACAAGATTATTGCTCTGCTACCTGGCTTGGAGTTTAAACCACCATGACCAACCCACATGACATTCCACACACAGCAAACAGAATTTGTAACTTCACCTTCCAGATCATCTCGTGATATCAGTGTCTGTCTCCTCTCTATCAGTTCTGGTACAATCTCTTCCACACCGTGATCAGTGTCACTTGCTTGTGCTGAGGCATCCGTTTGCACAGTTGTGCCATCATCTGCAAATCAGTCAACATAACCATGCCAGCACAGCAACCAGATTTGAGACCTAGCCACTACGTGCAGTTACTGTGATATCATTTGAGACCTGGCCACTACCTGCAGTTACTGTGATCATTTGAGACCTGGCCACTACCTGCAGTTACTGTCATATCATTTCAGACCTGGCCACTACCTGCAGTTACTGTCATATTTCAGACCTGGCCACTACCTGCAGTTACTGTCATATCATTTCAGACCTGGCCACTACCTGCAGTTACTGTCATATCATTTCAGACCTGGCCACTACCTGCAGTTACTGTCATATCATTTGAGAACTGGCCACTGTTTAGTTACTGTGCTGTTACTTCAGACCTGGCCACAGTTTACAATTTTATCAATATTGACAAAATTTTTACAATTTTAGCTACATCAGCGTTTCCCAAACTTTTCTGCTCGCAAACCCCTTTTGGCTTCACAAAATAACCAAAGATCCGCACATCCTTGCTGACATAGTCTCCAGATGATATGTATCCAAAACTAAATATTTATATCTTAGAACTGATTTTAGGTAGCTACAAATACATGCCAGTAGCATATGTAATAAAGCATTGCATGATTGGACCTTAATTACTGACCAATGCTCGCCTTGTGGGTAAAGGAGGTTTGTTAATTAGTTATCCTAATGGTCATACGAAATAAATATACTGCCAATTAAAGACATTCCACTTATTTTTAATGGAACATCAGCTTCAAAATAGTCATTACAGAAATGTATCCACAGATCCCTTGGGAACTGTCTGTGGTTTCAGGCTTCCACCATGATGTTGATGAGATCTGCACTCTTATGGGAACTGGTCGCGGATCCCTTTGGATCTGCAGAGCATACTTTGGGAACCACTGAGCTATATCATTTGAGATATGGCCAATATCTCAGATTTCTATGTCAGTACAAGCTTATTACTTGAGACCTGACTCCAACATTTCCACCATCTGCATTGTGGACTTTTGGGCTGTTGTATCATGTACATTTGGAAGAATACACTGACTTGATGATGGAGGCAATATTTTTCTCTGTAACACTGGCAACAATGTACTGAACGATACAGTGTCATGTCCCAGAAGCCCACAATATGAATTTTGTAAAACCTCTGCTATGGTATTTGTCTGCAAAGCTTTGACTGCTAGATTACGTAACTCACAGAAATATATGTTAGATACAAAACATAAATAATCTTAGAATCATTACTTTTATAAGGAATGCAAATTCACCTGCAGTTTCCACTCCACATACACATGCTGTTGACATTACAGTTTTGCACAGCAATTACTGGAAATCTTCAAACACAAGCATGTCACTCAAAAGCACCTCTCACACTTATTCTTAGCATTTTAACTTTAAACACCCAGTTTCAATTTTGACCCTGTCAGTGAAATTTCTACACCACAATTCAATGTAATTTATGATGACCCAAGTCTTAAGAAACCTTGAGATACTGTGGCAGCATAACTGTTACATATGATACAGATGAACCGTCACTATCAAATTCCAGTACAAGGAGCTGAGAAATATTTCATCTGGTATGGAGAGAAAACCACTAACAAGGGAAAGGTTAAATTACATACAAAATAAATTTTAAGATTTCATATATGTATCTAGTTGTTTAAAATTCATAAACAAGCAGTTATCAATCAGACATAAAACAGCGCAGAACACTTGCCTTATTTATAGGGAGGCGGTTGCAATTCATGTCAAGCAGCTAACAAATTAATTAGGTAAAATATTCCTTTTACAACAATGGGCACCAGGTCTCTTTCCTGGGGGTAAAGTGGCTGGGGTGTAGAGCTATACCTCTATTCCCCCTCCGGGCCTTCATGGTCTGTTCTAATGTGAACTTTACTCCACCCTTTTTACAGCCACATCTGTACTCCCACTGGGTCACATGGTAACCACAGTTTAGTCACACAGCCTATGATCAGCCACTGCACTTTGTGTTTAGTAATACGGTATCTCATCACACAGACTACTGTACAGACAGATCGAGCGAAAAGACTGCTGAAAAAGCATTACACTGGTCACCACTGAGAACAAAAGAAGCAGTCAAGAGGAGGAGGATGAAGAGGAAGGTGAGGAAGATGACAAAAAGAATACAATAAGAAGCTGAAGAAGAAAATTAAAAGACGAGGGGAGGATAAAGTGGTGGTGGTGATGGTGGTGGTGGTGGTGGTGGTGGTGGTGGTGGTGGTGGTGGTGGTGGTTGTAGTTGTTGTCATCATCATCGGCATCGTCATCACAGATAAACCATGCAAGCAGGCCGACCCACGACAGATCAAGTTTGTAGGTCTTCATGAAAGCAAATTTCTCAAAAAAATACATACCTAATTTTATGTACAAATACACAGAAACAATGCATGAATTAAATTCTTCTAAAATACAATATGTGTACAGGTATACATACAAACTGGTGCCAAACATGAAGGTATTAAACATTTTTACTACACCAATACCACGCTCTAGTATTAAGAACAACATTTACTTCAGCAAGCACTGTTAAAGCAGCTGCATCTATGTTGTCTGCCTACTGTACTATCACACACAGACACACATATACATCACTACCAACATTATCTGACATGAGAAATGCATTGTTAGTAGATGTTACAAACAGCGAGCCATGCTGACAGTGCGAGCTAGTGAGCGAGACACATAAACAAAGAATACCGACCCGCATTCCACTTCCTAACCAGAACCACGTGCGCTACCAGAACTAGCGCCACACCAACACCAAACTTTAGCGCCACTGGAAACACACATAACATAGATTTAGTTGAGAACTGGTACACTGTCAGCAAGGAAATGTAACACTGCATTTCCCATTTACAAATATCAAACTGAGTTGACTGCAGTAACAATGTAGCTGGAGGGACAATATCACATAAAACTCGATTAAAACAAACAAGATGAATAAGACAAGTTCACACACTACAAACCAATCAATATGGAACATTCAGACAAGAAGTTTGAAATTTCTCACGTAGCATCTCATAATGTATGATTTGAAATTTTCACAGTAAGGAAAAGCATTAAAATACGCTACGATGATAAGCACAATCTTTGAAATGTGAGATCTGACGCTTTCACAGTAGTGTTGATGAAGATTCACATCTTCTGATACATTGCACTGTGCTGACCAGGAAACAGTTGTAAATTCATGCCTTCTGGGACATGACACTGTGTCACCAGGCAAGCAGCTCCCAACATTTCAAACGAATGTAGCACCTCAAAATATCAGGAGCCATTTGCCCAGTGCCAAGTCATATCCCAAACAACCAGAATCCTTAACAAGAATGCTGTGAGAACCTCAAATCTTGCATGATAAATAGCTACCAATGTCCTGGCAAAGTGCAGTACCTCAATATTGAACATCAAACAGCCCAATGCAATTGAACTGCCTAAACCTGAAGAGGGAGGCATTATGCTACCCTGAAATGTCTGTAAGTATTTACCAGTCAACACAATGTAAGACCCAAGAAAACCTGAATCTTAATATCCGAAATGTGTGTTTTTAGTTCAAACATGAACTGCTGAATGCCCACAAAAATTCTGCAGCATATCTTCAAACGGTTTACTGTCACTAGTTATGAAGTAGGGTTTAGCACTTCCGTAAAGATTATGGTGCAATGCTGTGTAGTGCAGTGAACATGTGATGATCTGCAAGATTACGTGGCATCACTTACCAGATCGCCGTAATCTTAATATTCAATATCCCACTAATGTCCAATATCATACACACTCAATCCTGCTGTGTCATAGCTGACAGATGATTTTCACGGTGCTCACATATCAACAAAGAAGTATTTCAGAAAGATGCATAGAATAAAATGACTCAGAAATGTTGGTATTTTGATGTGGTTCCAAAAAGGTGTCTTGTGTAATAAAACGGTTATGCTATGAATGTTACTAATTTTCTGCCAGGTATGCTTATCTCCAACATTAATTGGCAACCAAAAGCAAGCATCTGAATAAATTCTTCTTGGACTACAAGGAACATTACAGCTGCATAAAATTCCATCAACTGTGGAGCTCCTTTAGGGTTTAACGAGGACAGACGAACAGGCTTTTGACATAAAATTTTATTTTGCTGTAACATAACATACAGTCCAACATCACTTGATAGAAAGCTTTTCACATCATGCAGCAAGTGCCACTGCACAAGATTTTCCACAGTACAACACTGTGGTCAGTCATCATCACATGGACCTCAACATCTTAATGTCTTTGCCATTACTTCACACTACAAGCTTGAATCAGATGAAGATTCAAGTATTCTGGGATGTAATTCTGTGTCGTTGGGCAAATGGTTCCCGACAAGTCAAACGATTGCAGTGCCTTCTTTCTCAGGGTCAAGGATTTCCAAGATTCCTGTATGGCTATTCTTCTAGGACATCTTGATACTGAAGACAAAGGCACTATGATCCATCCAACTGTCTCAAACCACTTGCCCAATGACATGGCAACAAATTTCAGATGGCTTCACTCTGCAGTAACATCACTGTGACAGCCTCAAAACTTGCACTGAATCAGAGAAACTGGTGAATAATAAAGTGGAAAAGATGAGGAAGGAAGCTGTGATGATTTAATCTAAGGTACTATTCTGACATTTGTCCGAATGGACTAAAAAAACCATAAGAAAAATTCAATCATGATTGCTCACAGCCAAGTGAAGATCGAAGCCAAATTATTTCTGCATAAGTTTCAATCCTTACTGCTACATCAGCGTACTCAGTGATGACAGCGGAGAGGAATAAATGTGGACAAAGATTTGAAACTTACTTCAACATCCAGGAATAGGAATTTTAAACCTGGTTCCGTACGGCTGGCAGACATATTTTATTCCACGTGCAACAAAATGTCACGTTCAGCCCGGCAGACAAAGCACGATTCATCACAGTAACATGGCACACAACCGTCAGAGGTCAAATACCATCATAATGACTGTCTGTAGGGATTGATATCCACAACGAACGTTTGTCAGCATCATCAGTACAGCTAACATGGCAACTGTGTCTATCTAAAATGCATATCAGACCTGCTGCTGCTGCTGCTGTATGATGTGACTCAATGTGGATCTTTACAATCAAATTACTCAGAAGAAAGAAAATATATGAATTTGTGCTCCCTCTGCTTCATTTTTCCCTATGTCACCTACCCTTACAAAACAGCCCTTTTAAAGACCACTGGTGGGGGGGGGGGGGGGGGGGGGG
>BLKM01000913.1:276707-306009 GCA_013340265.1 Coptotermes formosanus | reverse complement strand
TCATGCTCCTGCATTCCTTCCTTTTTGTTCCATCTTACTTCAATTTTTATTGCCCTCTGCCAACAATTCTCTTACTCCTATGCTTCTCAACTTTCCACTCCTATTTGTTTGCTCACAGCCCAGGTCTTGGTCACCCCCTCTTTCCCATTTCTCACCATGCAGTTTACACTTCCACCTGGAGATGGAGGTAGTGGGTTCTGCCAAAATGTTGGTACCTATCTACCAAAACTACGTGGTATCATAGCCCAGAAGACTATAATCCTAACAACAACCGATGTCTGTACCTTCTACTGACAAAGAATCCAACTGTTTCACTGAATGACTCAGCACCTCCTCAGACTGCTTTAAATCGCAACAAACATTCAGTATTCAGACTCACCACCAGATGGCTCCTCTTCAGTGTCATCACTGTCACCATCTTTATCTTTCAGGCCACCTTCCTTATCACCTTCAGTTTCTTCCAGTCCCAACTCCTCAACAGCTTCATTATCACCATCACCACCATCACCATCGCTATCATCATCTTCATCTTCATCACTGTCTTCATCTTCAGCCTTAGAAGCAAAGCAATAAAATTTTAAGCAACTGCATTATTTAATTAACCCACAAGCAGTTAAAAAGTCACATTTTGGTACCTCACCAGGGTCACCATAAAGATGACAGTTTTCTGTGATGTACTGCCATGCCCTTCAGTAGACAGGTACAAATGTTACGGAGAAACCTGGTGCCTCCATCTTCACGGAAGCAGCAAGCTGCTCTAAAACAATTGTGCCAATCTAACTTAATACACAAAAACATACACCAGAAGACTCTAATCTTAAGCTAATCATGAATGGTGAGTAGATAAGAATTTAGTAGCAGGCAGTGATGGCCTATTTCAAAGTAATGTCTGCCTGATGAAACCCACACACAACTTCAGTCAAGACAGATGGCAAGCCAGCTGAAACTTGAATTGGATACCTCATGGCACAGGCCCATATAATTACCAAACACCATCCTCACCATGTGTGAGAATGTGGAGACATGTGTGGGTATGTCTGTAGAACCTTTTACAATTAATCTCTTAATGCACAGTGCTTACTGCAAATACCAACTACAGTAACATGAAAAAGATCTGCACAGAGCATATTTATGAGTTACATATGAACGTCCCAATAATTGGTAATTATTTCCATCAACAGTATAACCTGATCGGACTTCCTTACATAGACAGTGCTGTCTGTGAGGTGGGAATGAAATCTGCATATATTACTTACATGAGTTTCAAACTGCAGTGCATCAATACCTAATTGTACACGCTTCTCATTACATGATGATTACAGACATTACACTGATTTACGACTAGAGAATAAAACACTAACAATTCTATACCAAAACTGCAATTAGTGGCAACAGTAGGGTGTGTATACTAACAACACCATGGATCCCAAACCATGGTATTCCAAAACTAAAGCAAGACTGTAGCAAATAGAGGATACTATATAGCACAGTCAGTATAGCAACTCCCTACAGGCTGGATGGCCTGGGGATCAAATCCCAGTGGGGGCAAGATTCTAGGTAAAGACACCAAGATGGGCAAACAGAAAAAAAGTGTCACAGACAGGGCTCAACTCCATGACAAATAAAAACGAATGCCAATAGAACATTTTCTGAGGTTCTCACAGGGTTTTGCCATAAGACACAAGTCTTCTGGAATATGATGCTGTGTCGGGCAAGTAGCTCCCACCATTTCGACGGATGGTGGTGCCTTCAGCTTAATGGTCACGCAGCCCAAGAAGAATGACTGCTTGACCCTGCAGACAAAGATACTGCACTCCTTTATAAGGTTGCGAACTACTTGCCCAGTGACATGACAGCATATCCAGAACACCTGTGTCTTCAGAACAATTCCCCTTTTCTATTTTTCCACACAAATCAAGACACTACACTTGAATGGTAAATGATATCCTGTATGACTATACACATTAACCTTTTAAAGCCTAGCGGTAACTTTACATACCACCAGGTTTAACATTAAAAAATTCTACGTGGTGCCCACATTGCGTTTGTGTTTTGTACGGATCTCAGAACAAACAGCAACTTTTGCCTTATAAAACATTAAGAGATTGGTTTTTATAACCGAAGTGGAGAGTGTTTACAGCGCGGTACGCACTGAGTCCTTATATAAAACAGATACGCTTCATCTTTAAAGGGTTAATACAGGAAACAGTACTGATACTTTATGTCTTGTACGTTATGTGACAGTGGGCAAGTCATGACAATAAAGATGCAATAACTATAACAAATAAAACAATATGTGGTCAGTAATACAATTTTAACAACTTATGCATCTTGCTTTAGTATGTTACATTAGCATATCACAACACACTCTGTAAGAACGGCAGACAATACGTTACCTCCTTCTGCTTCGATGAGGACGTTCCTGAAGCAGTATCCACGGTCTCTGATAGTTTGGGTGCACTTTTATCACCTAACACTGATGCCTCTTTTGGAACTTTACCTGCTGACTGAATAGCTGAATCAGGTGTTCGTGCCATCTGAGACTCTTCAATATCCTTCTGTTGCCGGTTAACATATATGTCCTGTTTTGTGCCACCCACTGGTTCCTTGCCGGACATCTGACTTGCAAATGGTTTTGTGTGTATACTTTCAGAATATTCTGAATGTGACATTTCAGTCACTTTGGAGAAACCCAACTCATCTTCTCTTGAATCACTGTCATGGACAGGCTGTGAGGCTGTTTTTGGTGTTGCAGTAAGAGGCACCTCAGAGCTGGAAGAACTTAGTTTTTCTGTTGGGATGTGTGATGCACTTATTTTTTCTGCTGGGATGGGTGGTGGACCTGGTTTTTCAGCAGTGACGTGCGGTGAACTTGGATTTTCTGCTGGGATGTTTGGTGCACTCCATTTTTCTGTTGTGACATGTGGTGCACCTGGTTTTTTGGCCGGGATGTGTGGTGCACTTGCTTTTTCTGTTGGGATGTGCGGTGCACTAGGTTTCTCTGCTGCAATGTGTGGCGCACTTGGTTTTTCTGTTGGGATGTGTGGTGCACTAGGTTTTTCTGTTGGGATGTGTGGTGCACTAGGTTTCTCTGCTGGAATGTGTGGTGCACTTGGTTTTTCTGTTGGGATGTGTGGTGCACTTGGTTTTTGTGCTGAGATGTGTGGTGCATTTGGTTTTTCTGTTGGGATGGGTGATGCACTTGCTTCTTCTGTTGGGATTTGTGGTGCGCTTGGTATTTGTGCTGGGATGTGTGATGCACTTGGTTTTTCTGTTGGGACGTCTGATGCACTTGGTTTTTGTGTTGGGACGTGTGGTGCACTTGGTTTTTCTATTGGGATGTGAGGTGAACTTGGTCCTCCTGTTGGGATATGCAGTCCCCTTGGCTTTTCTGTTGGTATATTTCCTTCTTCTGTTGAGGTGTGTGGTGCATTTGGATCTTCTGCTGTGGTGTGTGCAACACTTGCACTGTGTGAAGTATTGGGCATAGATTCTGCACTGTGTTCTGGAGCATCCTTGCCATATGTGCCCGGGATGCCCTGTATAACATTGGTAACTGTGGTGTTCTTGTCGGACACTTTACTTGCTCCATCATGCTGCACACCCTGTGCATCAGAAGTTGATGGTCTGGCTCCTGACTGACCTGTATGACCTTCACTTTTCATTTCTATGCTTGGGGATTCTCTTTCTCCCTCCCTTGACACTGCTACAGGTCTGTCTTTCCTTTGTCGTATTTCTTGCGACTCTCTGCTTGAAGTTTCTCTTGTGTGACCAGGAATTTCTGTGCTTAATTTGGGTGATGTATCTTTCACTGGCACCACTGTCGGCATTCTTGTTGCCTAGTGATTAGGAACAACATGCATATGTTACAGAGATTAGTATAGTCCAACAGCACACTGTTAATCATGCTGCCAACCAGTTACTGCTGACATAGCATATACCTATTGTGGCAGTGGTCAAGTTCTTTGTGGCAAAGGCATTTACATAATTTGATGGTATTCTGCAGGTGGAGAAATTAAAATTACCTCATCATGACATGTGTCTAACACACCCTAATTTATACTGCAATCTTCCTCATACAATACATTGGATAGGATGACATAGAGAATTTTTTAAAAAATATACATCAGTTAGATAAAACAGGAATACCATACACCACAACCTACGCCAGACCTAATGCACTTGCCTCAATTATTTTATACAACTGCACCACACCACAATCACATCCTATGAATAACACAAATGACTTACTCATTCCTGACTTACTTAATACGCTGCCCACTATTTATAGTGCTGAAAGACATGGGATAACTGTAATGTTGCAGGTGCTTCAATATGGGCAGAGTCTGCTGATGGAGTCCTCTACACGCCAAATTTTAAACCATACACATACAGACAGGTTACTGAATCATGACGTTTCATATACATACTTCTAACTAAATTAGTCAAAATAAGCGAAGAGTTAATGTTTTATGCACTCAACACGTCTACATTACTAGCAACAGGTATGTTGTTACAGCCAAAACCTACCTCCTCTTCCTCACCTCCTGCCTCCTCACTGGCAACATCATCAACATCCTCCTCGGCTCCAGTACTTTCATTATCTCCTGTAAAAGACAGAGGGGAAGAAAAAAAAAAGAAAAAAGAAAAAACAGGAAAGAAAATGGAGAGAAAATAATACATTTTGATACAGCCTTCACATAAAGTGCTTAAAAGTCACACATACTGGAAATGGTAAATCTTAGGTTACGTTATGCTCTTCTACACGTACAGCTATCACCTAAGATACGTGATTCTGAATCATGTGAATTTTGTGTTACCACAATGTTATGCTGTGGGCCGGGACAGCACAGTCAGCACAGTGATTTTCTACAGGCTGGATGGTCCGGGGATCAAACCCCAGTGTGGACAAGATTTTTCACACCCATCCAGATCAGCCCTGGGGGCCCACCCGGCCTCCTGTAAAATGGGTACCAGGTCTCTTTTCTGGGGGTAAAGCAGCTGAGGCATAGCTTTAACCACTCACCCCCATCTACCGCCAAGGTTACAGAAAAAGTAGAGCTATACCTCTACTCCTCCTCTGGGCCTTCATGGCCTGTTCTAAGATGAAATTTAACTTTTCATTTTACCCTTACAATTTTGTGTTACCATGATTCTGTGTTATCACAAGTATGTGTTGCCGCAATTTCATACAGATATTTTTAATTTAGCTCTTATTAGTGAAGACAAAAATTAATTAAATTCTTCATATAAGACAGTCTGCAAACAGCTAAAACAAATTAGATCAAAGTTAAATGAACTGTGCATTTTCCTATAAAAACTACAGGCAGTGGATCCAAACTAATAACAAAAACTTTACATTGTAAGACTAATCTTGGGAACACAACACCTGTACAAGCTGTGGGACACCCGCACAGGTTACATTCAATTAAAAAATGACCACAACTTGCAGTAAGAACTTAGAAACAGTGGCGTCATACCACAGTTGAAACAAACTGTCCTGGCATTCACCTGAAAGTAATACCCAGCTAAGATTCAGAGAAATTTATCTTGCATTATCACACGAAAATGGTTAACCAACAATTACCTTCCTCATCCTCATCACTCTCCGTCACTCCAGGGATGTCTTGTAATTCCTCTTCACTGGCTTCTAGCTCCTCCTCCTCCACCTCTTCATCTTCCTCTTCCTCTTCTTCTTGTTCTTCTTCTTCCTCCTCCTCCTGTCCATCTTCAGTTTCATCTGATATTTGTTCATCTTCCTCCTGCTCTGGAGACTGTGTCTCCTCACTGTCTACTCCCTCCTGCTCCTCCTCCTCCCGTCCCTCCTCCTCTTCTTCCTCCCCAGATCCATCATGTTCACCATTCCCATGTTCTTCAGCTTCTTCAGAATGTTCTGTAAAAGTATGAAACCAATACACCAAAATGAGTTATCATAACCAAAAGCTACCTAATTAATTCCAGACAATAATTGTGTGTGTGTGTGTGTGTGTGTGAAGAAGGGCACAATCTACAGAAAGTGGTAAAATTTAAATATCTCGGGGCAACACTAAATCAACACAGACAAATGAGCAAAAGAACTAACAATGCGGTGGCACTTCCGTGTGTTACTTAAAATTGCTGTTCATATCACAGACTATACTGTGTGGACAGACAGTATGACTGATGAATAATGAATCCAAAAGGATTTGGAAGTGGTCATGGTTTAATCAGAGTACCAACTTGACATATGTCTGCACGGAGGTAAAGGTTGTCCCCATTCATGCCACGAAGGCACATAACGGCAGTATAGGTATACCTACACTCATTATTAACTTTGGCACTAGAAGGGAATCAGTGGCCAACTTCATGTACAAACTGCTTTACCTCCATGAAAAGAACCCTGACTACTAACTGGATATGAGGCTGGGGGGGGCCCAAAGGCCAGACTGTAGATTTTGGAGAAAAGAAAAGTCTCTTTCCCCTGCCCGGAATTGAGCCTGAAGTCACTGTAACAACTACATGAGCATAAAAACTGTGCGCAAAGACAAAGATATCAACTCACAGATCTGTATACATGTGACACACTTACCTTCATCGTGCCCACCACTCTCTTCCGTCGGTTGAGCGTGCCCTTCATGTTTCAAGAGACTCTCATCAACCAAGCCATCAAACACCTGTGCCCACCTCGATTCCGCTACTGGTGTGTCCACTATCAAGCATTAATTCAGAAAGACAAAAACCACAAGTAATTGCAGGTGTAAAATAAAGACCAACACACAAGTAATGAGGGATACAGAAGGCATAGAGGTAACGCTTCACACATTCTACACCTCGGCAAGCAATATGTAGCATTGTGAAATCTGGAGTGATGGCCATGAATACTGCTGGTCTCTGTAACATGACACCATGTGGTTTGCCATCTCAATCTTCACAACAGAAGATGGGCATAGTACCTGCCTCTGAAACATCAGAACCTATCTACCAAAGTACACACCATCACATCCAAGATGACAGGTCATACACTTAATTAAGCCTGTGTCATGAAGATGTATGGGGGAGTACAGGTAGAGTTCCATTGCATCCTAATCTTGGCACTAGACATGCCTCAGCTGCTTACTCCTGTACCCACTGGACTGGCAGTGAGGGTGGCCTCAGACCAGGTTGGGATGCTGTGGACGAAAGATGAACCTCTGTCCCTTCCAAAAACCAACTTTGCCTTGTCAGTCCGGCCTGTAACGTAGTTACTAGACTTACTGAGCAATGCTAACTGATGCTCCTCACAAACCACAGCACATTCTATTTATTTATGTATTTGTTGATGTGTTCTGACAACTGCAGCAGCATCTCTGTTAGACATGAAGGGTAGCACTTAAGGCAACTGTGAATATAAATGGCCCACAAACTGTATGGGTACCAGTCAATGAAGATCCCATTACTGCAGCTGTGGAGTGAGAGCCATGGAATGGCTCACCTTATACTGCATGAGAATTGGGACTACACCAGGTGCTAGTTGTTGAAGCCCTTTTGACAAGCAATTGGAGCCATAACACTACTTCAGGGAAGGCACATCTGTTCCGAAACAATGGTCCTCTATACCTATTCTACACGTAACTGCAACGTAACCATGATTTCGTATCATGCACCTTGCATCTCACACAGTATACATCTCAAGACACAAACTGTACAACATTTTTCACTTATTTTTTTTTAACAAGGATTCACACTATGGAGAGTTTGTGCATTAATTTCAGTCCACCCTGCAGTGTACTGAATGGCATGACTGGTAAATAATGAACTGGCAAAGAAGTGAAAGGAAGCAGCTGTACTTAAGAATCACTTGTTGAAATAGTGCTTACCATCACTGGATCCTCGATACTCTGTCAGAATGAGACCCACCATTACAGCCAGTGCACCAAGCAGCAGAAAGAACACTACCTTTGCACAGATGTTCCCCCCAGTACCAGTGTCTTTATGAACATGGATATTCTCATCTGAAGAAAAGGTGCTGCTTCCAACATCTTCACTTCCAGGTAAATCCTCTGCAACAATAAAATGGTCTTCAGAACATACACTGTTCTAAATACAACAATCCTCAACCATCCTATCATATGCCTGCTGTTGTGTTTATGGCACTAGACAAGTTAATTCCACAGAGAAAACACTTCCTCTGAACATTATGGTTCCTCAGCCACTCAAAGTTTCCTGAATTTTACAGAATCCAAAAGTTCATTAATATCTGATGAGAAAAACCACCAGCCCATACTCTGAGTCAAACAAAGCCAACCCATAGCAGTCCAATCAATTTCTTTACGGCAAATTTCAATATCATCCTCTCACCTCTGTCTAGATCTTGCAAGTGATCTGTCTCCTTCATGTTTTCTTGCCATACTTTGTATGCATTTCTCTGTTTCCTCATGCATGTTACACGTCCCACCCATTTCATCCTCCTTGGTTTGATAATTCAAATAATAATAATATACTTTCTCCTGCCCCCTGTTACTTCCTTCCTTTTAGGTCCAAATATTCGCCTCAGCAGTTCTCAAATTCCCTGAGTCTCTGTTCTGCCATTTATAGCACTGCCACAAGAAATCATGTTTTGAAAAGCCAACTGCACATAAAATACTAATAGCTACTACTGAGGAAGCTCTATTATTTCCAAATAAGCTGCACAAGTCAAAATTCCAGAGGTTTTTGTATTTCATATCATTCAAATGGTACATAAGAAAAAAAATTTACAGCTTCCATGTGGCAGAACACAATAATCTTCGCACACTATCAGCCATGGGACTATCAAAAGAATGCCCATATTAGACCATTTTTTCGTCCAATGACAGGGTTTAACTGACATGAGACATTAGAAATTCATTCCACAGACACAGCTCCAACAGCCTGAGTATATGTCATTACAAGATAAGCATATACACAAAACAAAACATAAATATACACAAATGTTATTAAGCTACGTATTTGTTACAACAGACCTCTGCATTACGATAGCAGATGTTCATATCTGAAGGTCTGTTATTTTCAAGTAAAAAATTTCACATAGAAGGAAAAGGAATATAGCCAGCATAAACAGATAAAACTGTACTTTTTCATTCATTATACTCCACGGTCTAACAAATCATCTCTAATAACAAAGACACATTGAAACAGCTTCTGTTGAAAGACAAAACAACTTTTAACAACTAAAATGCATGCTGTTCACTCAGAAAACTTTTAACATCTGGACATAATAAATCTTATAGCAAAGATGTGCACAAACACAAGCCGAACGTTACGTAAGATTCGAGGTTTTCCCAGTGCTGAAGATTCATACTGTGGTCACCTGTGTTACAACACTGTAATCAGGCAATCTGGTACCATTGTTTAAGAATAACATATGCTCCCATCTTCAGGGATGTACACTAATACACGGTGTCATAACCCAGGGAACCATACTGCAGTGTCCCCCAGAAACGTAGGAACCCACTAGTGTACGACACTGCAAACTGATATACATAATCCTCACGACCACAATATAAACAATATAAACACTGAATGGATCACAAAAAACTAACAAAGTGCACACAACTTGTAATATGGCCATCTGCAAGGACAGCAATCACCATATATTTTGGTTAGTTAGGTTACATTAATTCATAACTGCTGTCCCTGAAGATGACCTTATAGGCTAAACACAGTGGAGGAAGAATAAAGTCGCTACAATTCTACAAGCTGTGTGTATTTCATTGACGTTCTGTGATCCACTGACTGGCCATGTACACAGTGTAAGACAACACACCAATTTAAGGACACAAACAGTGTGTGTTAAAACATAAGCAAGCCCTTAGAACTCGGTTTTCTTTTTAATTAAGTACGTTTGTCACTCACAAGTCCTGGAGACCAAGTGACATACCTCAGGCCCTGAAATTATTTAAATGCCTGAAAACGCAGAACTGCCACAAAAGGGTGGAGTCAAGATTCAAGAGGTATAGCTTTTTGGCCTTTTACTGCACCCACAATTCCATATCATTATTAGTAAGTAATGGGCTGATGACCAAGAATCTAAAAATGAGAAACTTTCCACAAAACTTTGTTTATAAAACATAAATAGCATCTGTCAACTGGTGAATGAGTTGGAACACTCAGGTTCAATAACCAGAGAAGTGATCACGCAGAGCTGACTGTACTTATCAACTACCACAACCACTAGAAGACATGAACACAGACCTGTCTGATAAGTTACATTAGTGACACATTAGAAAACACACTGACATTTCCACTGTCAAACATATAAGCTGCGTTATTTTGAATGGTGGTTGTACTGTACCTAGAACGACCCTCATCTTTTGGGCTCTGTACTCCGCTGGTACATTGCTTACATCTGGAAAAGTAAGCAATGTAAAGAGAACAAAAGCTGGAATCTTACCAAATAGACTCAAGTAAGAAACACGATAGTTTTCAGTATCAGCTACTTAAATAACTACAACCTTACCATCAACTAACAGACTCTGCTAACAAAACTCAGAGGTTAAACACACAACTCAATCAGTTCACACTGTCACAACAACTTTGCCACACTGATATATCATCTCCCATCTCTAGTCTCAATTCTCAGCTATGGACCCAGGATGGTGCAAGATGCTAATGGAGGAAATAAGCCACAAGAGGTAAAGCTTTCCCTGTCCACATCGTGAAAAAGTGTAGGGAAAGTAGAGGTATACTCCAGTCATTCTTAACCTCAAAACTAGGCACAAGATGGAGACAAGAAGCTAACTTCATGCCCCAGCCACTTTACCCCAGCGAATGAACCCCAGGACCCATTGAATAGGACGCTGGGTGGTCCCCAGAGCTGGTATAGACATTTTGCAGATGCGAAAAATCTGGTGCCACCACCAGCCTTCGAAACTCAAGCTGTCTGGCCCGTAGCCTAGTCGCTATTCTGGCTACACTACTCCAGCTCCGGAAACATGGCAGAAGTATGGATAATACTGCACACATGAAAACTTACTAGATACAGAGGGCAGGATGTGTGAACACACACAATAGGAAATACAAACACATGTGTTGTGTAGATCAGTTTGGGTAGGTTTGTGCCAAACATACTACTACGAACACTGATGTCCCTCCCCAACCACAAAACATTCAACTTATTTATATACAGTTCATATACTGACACCATTAGTAGCTCAGACTACACAGTGTTTAATGGTAGGATGACAGCAAACAATTAAATGTGAATGACATATTGCTAACCACGAGAAACAGTAGTCTGGGTAGCTGGTCTGGGCTGAGATTCGAACCTGGGACCCCATAATATCAACTATAAGTGGTATATACTTGACCATGATATTTTGTTACAACATTCTACGAATTATGACATACCTTGATCCCAAAAGAATTTGTTGGTAGTGTCCCCCAACATCATAAAGTGACTGTACAAATTAGTCCACTGAACTGACTGTGTATTTATGTCTCATTTAACACTACTGTCAGTATCCTGGGCTACAGAGTACTGAACAATGAATTGGAAAGGATGTGGGATGGGGAGGTGCAATAGCCTAATTTGTCTCAAGTGCCTGAAGAAATCCATGATAACCCTCATTCAAGATACATGGCCTCCAAGTCTGAATCTAAGACCTTCAAAATCCAAAGAAGGAGTGCCAGCCACTTGACAGGGACTTTCTCCTAACTGCACTTAATTATAAATTCTAATAAACAAGTGTATATTAAAACTGAGCCAATCCCAGTGGCCATGCGGCCTAAGGCGTAGGTCTGTGGCCAAGCGCTTGCTGGGATAGTGGGTTCGAATCCGACCCGGGGGCATGATGTTTGTCTCTTGTGTGTGTTTGTGTTGTCAGGTAGATATCTCTGTGACAGGCCGATCCCTCCTCCAGAGGCGTCCTACCAACTGTGGTGTGTGTCTGAGTGTGATCAAGCAAAAATAAACAACCTCGACACCTACTGTGAGTAGGCAGAAGAGGTCAGGACTAAGAACCAATATTAAAACTGAAACAGTAATACAAGTTATACCTATCAGCTAATACTGTGAAAGTTACTAAATCAATGAGGTTCAGGTGGCACACTCACATAACACACACATGAATAAAAACAAACATGTGTACAATGTCTGTTGCAGAACTTCATGGAAACAGGTCAACTGAGAGACATAGGCACAGATCGTCTTGTACTGAAATGGAACTGAAAAAGACTGTGACAGGATAAAGGGGAGTAAACCGAACTGGTTCTGTGACAAAACCAATGCTGTACTTCTGATCGTCGAGAAACCAGTGATTCCTTGCTCAACAAGCAGGTGTTAGTCACTTCAAATGTAATAACTCGTAACCCTTCCCAACACAGCACTTGGTACATGCAAACATATATATATACCACTAACATTAAAAAAACCTTTCATTTTCTCACAAGTGTATTCATATACTTATGTGGACTGTATGATTCTCACAATAAACAGCAACTGTTTCCCCCCAACAGCATTAATCAGTTGGTCTACATAATGGAGATGCGGCATGTTTTCTGTAAGATACAAACTGTTTTCACGGCTTTCAGGCTTCAAAGGGGTGAGTCTACATCCAATAAAACTGCCTTATGCATTATTTCATCTCAGAGCACAGAACTGGGGAGGTGGGCTATTTGGACTTTTAAAACAAATACTGCAGGGCTTTTAAATATAATACTAGACACTTCTGTGTGCACAGCTTTACGCATGGTACCATGAGTTACACATTATGTTTCAGAGTTTTGATAACCCTGAGAATCTACCCCACCACCACCTCCCTGCCTGAAATAGCCCCCCCTACCTGGCACCAGTAAACAGCAGCTAATGACAACTAGCAGTGCGGAGATCCAACTCAGCTGTGCAGTATTAATAGCTCAATCCTCTCCTCTCCTCCCCTATACCTACAGTTTGTAAACTAGATTACCAAGGGATAGGCTCTCTGGTCTCCTTTAACTCATGCCCTCCAAAACAGGTAAATAACACGATACTGCCTCTGTACAATTATCACTTCATCTAAATCTCACTAAAATTGTCTGACCCAGATATCTGGACCAATACTATTAATACACATGCTCAGGGCTTGAAATATTATGACAACAAATTAAAAATCCAACACTCCCCCCCTAAAGCCTTTGACGTTAGACAGATAGACCAGTTTTATGCAACTTACATAATGTCTCAACCCTTCCACACTGCCACATTATTTTTAAACTGACTGTACTGTCTTCTGACAGTCACCTTCTACCATTGGAAACAGGAAAGATTTACAAAATGTACTTCTTCGAAATTTTTCCAGTTGCTCATCTAAAGAAAATACAAGAACCTATTTCTACCAAGAAAATTTTAATTACAGAAATTATATAAAAATACAGGAACTAAATACAGAAAAACATTAGCAACAGAATACTCTGAAAACTAACTCCCTTTCTCACTGGACACAATTTGTGTAATTACAATGGTTTAAAAAAACACATTTTTTAGAATAATGCGTAACTACAAAATTTAAAAGAATAGTGCAATAAATGTGCATTACTGCAATTTCACAAAATAAAAATTTTGTTTACAAAAACTATTTCAAAATACAAAAATAGAATGACTGAAAAGTATTAATATTGATGAAATGCTCTGAAAAAATATTAAAGAAACTGTCAAAAATTTGTGGGGGGGTGGGGGGGTCTCTTGTTCCTACTGAACCTTGTGAACTAGACTCTAAAACACAGAACCTGAAATTTGAAGCTGCTGAACAATCAATTTATGGCCTGCTGTGTTTGATACCATGTAGCCTGGAAGGTAGGTGTGTTATTTGAAGGTGCTGTCAATTGCTGGAATTATCTGGCAACAGTTGTAGATAAATGAATGAGTATGGAGCATGGGTGTAAAGACACCGACAGGGGAAAAATGAATTATGCAGAGACAATCCTATTTCAGTGCCAAGTCGTACACCACAAACCTCACACAGACGGCCCTGGGATCGAACCCTGGCATCTGCAGTCACAGGCCAGTTACTAACTGCCTGAGCCTCCACACAGCCTGTGGCCATATGTTTCCGGTTATTTTACCCGATATATTTTATTTCTTGCTTGCAGTCCCATACAGCACAAATCTGTTAATACCCATGACAGCGTTAACATCAAATACTATCTACTACTTCTTTTATCAACTGTCAACATAAGGCATTCTCACAGATGCACTTCAACCTACGTCGAGTCATCACTGTTATCACTGCTACTGCTTATCAGCTGTATGTCAGTGTCATTATCAGCATGTCCACCAAGTAATTAGCACATTTTGAAACTGCCTTAATTAAAACTACCTGGTCAATTCTGACTCCATGTCTGGATATCCAGTACAATTAACCTTTTAAAACCGAGCGGTAACTTTACATACTAGCAGTTTTAACATTAAAAAATTCTACGTGGTGCCCACATTGCCTTTATGTGTTTTGTGTGGATCTCAGAACAAACAGCAACTTTTGCCTTATAAAACATTAAGAGATTGGTTTTTATAACCAAAGTGGCGAGTGTTTACAGCGCGGTACGCACTGAGTCCTTATATAAAACATATACGCTTTGTCTTTAAAGGGTTAATTATGTACTTGTGATAATACAGGGTTACAAAAAATAATCTTTACCTTTTTAAAAATGTACTCTAAGAAACGTAAACTACGCTCAGTAATGAAATAGCATAACATAAAGAAGTGTCAGGTTTTGACTGCCACCTACTGAATTTCAAAGTGAGCCTCACTGATATTTGTATGCACACAGAGATGTTAATTTCATTCCAAACACTGGACAATGTTTGCATGTCAAGTGATTCAAAATGACCTTGAGTGCTAATTTTGAATGTGTACATACTTACAGGCACTTGGGGAGGAAAAGGGGAGAAGGCACTTTACATGTACCCCCCACAAAAAAAATCCAGCAGCATTACACCCGGAGATCCAACGCTATTGTCAATGGAACTGTCAGAGAAGTCTTAGCTCCTCTTCCAACAATATCATGTGTATGATTTTATGGTTGTATTTTAACATATTAAGATTTTAATGCTTATTAACATTGTTAACACTCAAGAAGGCACTGTACAATGTCAGATACAGCAAACATTTTTCATGCTTGTACCTTCTCTTTTATACATTTTTGTATTGTCTCACCTGTCAACAACTCCTTTTGTGGGCTGAAACATGTAGTGAGTGAATTTTGTAGGTAATATTTTACACATAATAAAAGTGTTGTGTTTTCATGGACTTTATCTGTACATATCTATAAGCCACAACTAAAACTCTGAGACATTTTTATGCGGCAGAGATTTCATACTGTACACAGTTTGTTGAGAGTGTATTTTTTAAAAGAGTAAAATTAATTTATAAACACCATGTACAATACATAATCTAATCTCATAGTTTGAATGTTTCTTATCACCGTAGCTGTGGTATCACTATTCATAACCACTATATTATCTTGTATTAGTAGCCCAGTTTTCTTCATATGATAAGTTATCAGAGGATACAGCGTAAGTTTACCCCATATATCACTCCACACCCAAATTCTGACAGCCATCCTTCCTGATGTATTACATAAAAACATGGATTATATGTGAGCCATGTGGTGGCACAGTTGGTTGAGGCACTGCAATACAAGCCAGAAGGTCGCAGGTTCGATTCCTGACGGTGTCACTGTAATTTTTCATTGACATAATCCTTCTGGCCGCAACATGGCCCTGGGGTCAACTCAGCCTCTAACAGAAATGAGTAACAGGAATATTTCCTGGGGGTAAAGGTGGCCGGTGCATAAGGCTGACAAACTTACCACCTTCATGTGCTGACTGTCTTGAAATCTAAGAGCCTCAACCTCCTGGAACCCTCAGGGCCTGTCCAGGGATTGCATTTTTTTTTAATATGTTTGCCCTACTGGTGGTCACTTCTATTTTAACAAAAGCAATGTACTCTGCTCCAAAACATCCAGATCAGCTCTGGGACCCACCCAGCCTCATATTCAATGGGTACCAAGGATTCTTTCCTCAGGAACAAAGCAGCCAGGGCTTGAAGCTGACCAGTCATCTCCACCCAGTGCAGAGATTAAGAATGAGTGGGGCTACACTTCTTTACCCCCTACATGCCTTCATGGTAGGCATGTGGATGACTTTACTCTGTATACTGGTGTATCTTCGTTGTATCCCTTTACGTGTTCTGCTATAACCTTCCCAGTTTGTTGCACTGCACAGTTCATATATTTTGCAAGTCTCAATCACATAACAGGGTTTCGTTTCTTTGTATAGGTATATTATTTTATCTGACCCATATTGTTACTTCCTGTTGCCATGCTTATCATACAAAATGCAGCCCACGCAGAGGCCCTCCCATACATGTTACTTAAGACAGCTTGTCAGATCTGAATGTATCATCACTCACGACAAATAACCCCACAGGATTAGATCTTTGAGGTTACTGTCTGCTACAGTCAATTGTACTGATGGTTGTGTTATGATCTAACAGTATAATGAATGGGTACTGACAGTATAACGTAGCAGACAACTCACAGTGACCGCGACATGAAGCCAGTAAGAGGATTGGTAGTGAAAATGATAATCAACTCACATAAACTGAAATATGTAAGTCAACAAAACTTGTGCTGACACATGCACAATAAAAGCTAGTTGGGTTTATAAACTGTATTTGTTAAAAACATGCATTGATTGAAAATTATAAGACTTCAAAAAAACATGCCACAGGCAAATAGGTAACTGCTTTTTAACCCTGAATGTGCTACGTACATTTAAATAATATACTAGGATGACAATGATGACTAAATAAAATATGCATCCAGCCAGGCAGGCCCAAAGTTCTTTAAAACTAGAGTTCTTAAAAATTTTAAAACATAATATGGCTCATTACAAATCGGGTATTTAACACCTGTGCCCTTGAACAATACAGTACAGTGGAACCCAGTTATAACAACATCGGTTTATACGACACCTCACCTACAGCATCAAATGTTCTGTGGTACTAATTAATTCGTCACTGTTAACCATAACATTGTACTCTTCGGTTATAACAACACTCATTTATAACGACACAAAATATTCAGTCCCTTTCATGACGTTATAACCGAGTGCAACTGCGTATTCTTACTTTATTTTAGAAGGCAAAATATTCAGTTCAGTATGCAAAATGTAGACTCTCAATCTGGAAGAAGAAACTAAGTACACATGCCAAGGAATACACAGCAGAACACAATATGAAAGAAGTAAATACTTCAGGGTGTGACAAGACCTTCATAATTTATGCAGGCTGTGTAATGCTGTTGGCATAGTGAAATAAAGGAAATTATGATGGGTTGCATGTAGCTCAGATGGGGAAGACATGAGATGCCGGCGGAATTTTGGGATGAAGACCCCCCAGAAAGTGACAACCTGAAAGCCATAATGCATTCTTAGGTGATCTACTGTGTAAATATTTAATGATTTTCAGCCATTTCAGAGACTTTTTGTCTCAAACTATCACTGACGGATGTCCAATATCAACTGTCACAATCAAGATGAAGATGACCTCTGATATGTTTGAAACTCATTTCATACATGTGTAGCTAATCACCTGAGAGGACTTCACTGCATTCAGTTGTCATGACAGCTTAAAATCTTACACAGCTACTACAGGTCAAACAACAAGATGACCGAATAACATTAAAACAGACCTGAGAAAAGGAGGTTTTAAGAGAGGTGGCTGGAACTGTCCAATGGCATACCTTAGTATGTTACACAATACAATAGTCTTGGACATTACTTACAATTTATGAGCTCATATAAGCCTATAACTGGAGCCCAGATCATCATCTCTGCCCTGGCACTTAACATCTATGACACACTATTATAATAATACAATATGGAAATGAAACACAGCAACTTAAAATTATGTTGTGCCTGTCAAATACCAGTACCATACCAACAATCACCAACATCACCTTTATTTCTTGCACTTACAACTTCTGGGTACATGAGTCAAAACCGAACAAGCTGTCTTAAACTATAGTGTTCTACTTGAACCACACTGACATGACACTCCTAAATACATGAGCAAAATGGGTTAATGACAAACCTGTTCATTTTTGAACTGTTAATATTCCCCTCTACAAAACATAAAATTGCACATGCATCACACTTCATAACGCGTGGCTCCCGTTTATGGTTATATTTATAAACCACTCTGTATATGCTGAACGCTCCATAGCCATGTGCATAAAAGTCTGATAATTAAGAACTGTTTGACCAAAGGAACAAATGTGGTTCATAGGATAGAACAGTACACAAACTGACAAAGATCAGTTTCAGCTACTCATTTACAATATTTGCTGTCCCCTGATCTTAGTATGTTAATGAACTTAGCACACAGGAAACAATTATGTTACATAGTCTGCTCTTAAGGTCTGAAATTCCTCTCCCCCTTTTCTTTTTACAAAATTTGACAAATAACCATGCATGACATACCTCCCCTTCATTCGAAAGACTACTGATACTTTCACAGAAACGCATAATTAATAAGGGATTTTTTTATTTATTGTTTGGTGATCATGTACGCAGTACAACTTGTAAATGTTGACAGAAAAACAAATAACAACTAGCATACCGAATCAACGTGTCAACATGACATACAAACGTCCCTCCTAACCACAATTTTATGAAATCCCTAGTCATAACGACTGCACCGTTCCTGTGCCTCACCTTTTTTCCGTCTTTTGTCCTTCCGTTTCCTCGGCTGAACATCACCTGACATTTTTCAGCGGATTACGGCTGGCAAAGCGTGGTTCTGCCTCTAAAAATATCAAATAATTCTCTTTCACGTCCTTTACTTCGTCATTCAGCCTGCTGTTCTCAGCCTTATGCACCATGCGGCCGGTACCTACCAGGCTAAACCAACCCATAAACGGTTTCATCTTCCAACGACCTATCGCAGACCGCACCTCGAGTCAACTTTTATTTAACTATCGCAGTATCATTGGTTACACGATGATACGTTCCACTTCACAATAACAAGACATGAAGTTTGCTTGAAAGCTTTACATCACATTAAACAAAACAATCATTTACTTCTGTCTCTAACCGGAAGCAATAAAATGAAGCATTCCAAACACAAATGATGAAATTGAAAACTGGTTCTGAGGAAAATTGGACATGATAACAGTTCTGAATTGAATTGTATTATACACCATTACTATTCATTGTTAGGGCACACGATGTTACATTGGTACGAATCCACGGTACGCTATTCTGCTCTATTTCTACTTCTTGTACGCTACAACGTCTGCGCAGTTTGCCATGGCTCCCATATCGCAAGTTAGCCATCGTACTAACAATACGTGATAGTCTTCAGGAATGAAGTACTTAAGCTGTTATTCGACATAGATGGTCAAATGTGTCGTATGAAGATTACAAAGTTATTTCATTCAATTATAATGACTACTTATGGATATTTAAACATTAACAACGTATATTGGACACATTCACACATCCGTGTATGTTGGCGACCGTGATTCCGAATTTCGTGTGGTTTGAGAACAAGTGTTATTGTTGTGAATGTGGTGTCAAGTGTTTACGTACCGTGTAAGGATGTATGCCTTGTTTTAATTGTGGATTGGCATTATTCCATGAGAGTTCGCAATGTACGACTGAAAAGTTGTATTTTGAAGAAGTGTGGGGCGGAAGTTGGGGCCAAATGACATGGGAATTTGTACGCGGCGACATTTTCTGTTGACAGTGTGCATATTGCAACTAGTGAGTTCTTGATACGATATTTACTTTGCATTGTTTAGTTGAAATTCCCGAAACTATATAATGCTATGGCGACCACTTGTGTTGCGATGTGTGTTCTTAACAGTTATATGTATTTTGTTAACAAATCGTTTTATATAAATCGTCTTTCATTCGTCACTGACGGGGTGGTGGTGTAAAAGTGCATTATATGATTTGGATTCCCGTAATGAGCCCTTAATCGGGGAGTGCAGTGAGATTTAAAGCAACCGAAAATAGTTACTTGTGTTTCAGTAATTAGACTTCGTCTTCGTTTTCGCAGTTACGTGCAGAAGACGTGTAGATCACACGTACGAGATGGTCAGTCTGTCTAAATAAAGGAATATAAATCCAGAATTGCCCTTAAGTTTGATGAAAGAAATTGCCCAAGATAATTTTAGTGGAACTATGTCTTACAAAGTAGTACTTACCGACCATCAACAAAACAATTTACTGGTATTTCTATGAGATCAAATTATGAGGCAACAGGTTTCGAATAGAACGTGTTCAGTTCATTACGGAAATAATGACGTATTAATTTAAGTGCATTTAGAGTGAAATCTCAATCCCTGATTATTACAATGTACGTTTTGCTTTTCAATAAAAAATCTAAAAATGTTTAAAATATGTGACACTTCAGTTAAGTATCAAATTATATCAAGATTGAGGAAATGCAATTTATTGCATTGTATTCCACCAAGATTTCCCCATATTTTATTTCCTTGTCATCCCAGGAGGATTCTCTTTGTTTTTTCATGCAATGTGTCATAGTATATTAGGCGTGTCCATTGGTAACTAGATTCAATATTGATGTATAGTAGATTATGTGTTATTTCTTTGTTTCCTAATCTCATCTGTTTAGTAGATATCCAAACAATATAGTTTATACCAAAATTCCATTGTATACTATTTCATAGTTGTACCCGAAATTTTTACAGCAGGTATTATTGATTTTCGCATTGTCACTGCTGAGAAGAGACTGTGTCTTATTTGGAATGTGGATGCATGTGTGGCAATTTTTGAAAGAATGGGAGTCCAAATAATCATTTATGCTACATCTTAAATGCATTACAACAAAAGTCCACAAATTTTCCAGAAATCTGGAGCCATCTAAAAGCTCTAGGTGCCAGAAGGATGAAATGAAGCCAGTTCCATGCCCACAACGCACAAAGATCTGGCACCATGATACAAAATTTAATTGCCTAGGCAATCTGGTACCTAGGATTTATGCACATCTGTGCAAAGGGAGGGATAGATGACCTCCCTATTATATGCCAATTATTTTGAACCTTGGGACACGTTAAGACAACTTTAAGAAGCCACGTCACAAATGAAATGATGCACAATTTGTGTTGCTTTCAGAACCACTGCAGATGTGTAGTAGGCATTTTGAACATATGTCAGACATTTATAGGGTGATTATATTTTAATAGCAGTGAGACCAGTAGTTAATATAACTGATATTATCCCCCCTCCTCCCACCTCTTCCAATTTGAGGATCATTGCATTGATCAAATATCATGTTAAGTGACCAAGGAGTAATGAAGTAACAAGAATGGCTAGCATTCCTTATTGATAAGTAACTGTTGGTGTAAATCTGGGCCACCAGGTAACAAAAGAGCAGTGTTAGTGTGTCTATCTGCAGACTCTGACACATGCTGCTTCCATTCCATAGAATGATGAAGCAGGCATTCAAATTCTAAGTTTGCAGCTTATGTTCCTTGTTTCAGGTGTCAACAGTGGAGCGCCAGGTGTTTGATTTTCTAGGCTATATGTGGGCTCCCATCCTTGCCAACTTCTTCCATATAATATTCGTTATATTTGGTTTCTTTGGCACATTTCAGTATCGTCCCAAGTATATAATTACGGTACGTAATACCAATTCGTTCTCAAGTTTTTAAGCTGTGTTTGTGACCAGGAGTTGAGAAATACAGTGGCCCAACTGTCAATGGAGATAAAAACTGTTTGGCTGGTGACCAATTTCTCACACAGTTACCTGTGGCACAAAGGAAAAGATGAAACACATACAGAGAAGTTGAGATCAATGTAATTAGCAAGTTGTAAAAATTAATTGCTCTTTAAAATTTAGTTTAGGGCTGACCCACATGCACCTAAAGTAAACAGTATGACAGGAGGACATTAATTACGTAATATGACGTGCGAGGCACACAGTCTAGAAAATTCTGACCTGCCGTTTAGTGGTGAACAGATATTTGTTTTCATTTTTGTGTTTTGATTCCAGTACACAGTGTGGGGCATCTTGTGGCTGGGCTGGAATGTCTTTGTGATATGCTTCTACCTTAGCATCGGTGTATTAGACAAAGTAAGTCTGAGTTTGTGCCGAACATCTTGTCCAAATTTTGGACTCTGTGGTTGCTTCACTGGATTCTTTTTCTGAGAGAATATCCATAATGCATAATTAGTGCCACGCCATGAAGACATGCAGAGAAAACAAAGGTCTCCTATCCCTGCCAGGAATGAAACCTTGATTCCTCAGTTGTTCAGTTTGCATCATGGTCATGATACAAATATATCGTGGTCTGTAAAGCCATGTAATTTTGACAGACACCTAACCCCCCCATCTTCATTGCACAGAAATACTGACGCTTCATCTGTTGTGCATTTACAGTTGTATTTCTGAAAATGAATTTGCTCTGAAGGGACATAAGCCATCAAGTTTCACTGTAACATTACTAGGAAAACTGTTGCCATAAATGAACTTATGCCTCAGGTTTCTTCAATTTGGATTACTATTTGCAAATGAAGTTACTTTACTTTTCTTAGGATAGTGACATACTGAACCTTGGAACGGGGAGTGTAAGCTGGTGGGAAGTGAATGGAGCAGGCTGCAGACCAACATACCCGACAAACCTTACGTTAGAGGCAGATCCAGACCCATCCCGCCCGCCTAGGCCTGAACGAGTGACAGGCTGTTTTCTGGATTACCAATATGTTGAAGTACTCCATGCAGCTTTGCAGTGCCTCCTTGCTGTGAGTTGAATTTGGCTGCTTCATATTTCATTTCAGCTGAAATAAGAGATACATATGACATTTTTGTGACAAAATCTCAAGGGAACTTCAGATTTACTATCCCCCCCCCCAAGATTTGCTGTATATGTACCAGAAGTTGCAAGTATCAGGCTGCTACCAGCAGTAAGCTTAAAGATTAATAGATTGTGGCTTATTCAGGATTTAAGAGATAACCTCTGAATTTAAATATAAAATCTGCTCACAGAGGGGTAAAATGGGTGTTAAAGAACCAGGTGTTCAGGTGTACTTATTTCAGTTGAAGGACTGTGTTCTGGGACATGATGCTGTGTTGCTGGGTAATCAATTTTGATGTTTTGAAGGAACAAAATGCCTGTGGAACATTTGGATGTGGTGTCATGTCTCAGAAGAACAGAATTGGCAATGACACCACTGTAAAAACCTCAGAGCTCACTGCTTTCAGTTTGCTGAGACCAGAGTCTGGTTGTAAGCTTTGTCAAGATGGTGATGAATTTTTCTCAATATAATACTTGAAGATTTCACATCTGTGAGTGTTCAGATTTTGGTCTTCTGGGTTGTGACACCATGTAGACTTGTGTTTACTGCTATGGGAGAAATTGCTGCCTCTGTCTTGAGCATGGAAACTGCCTAAAGATGGAAGCCACAAGCTGTACAGGTAGACATATGTTTTATTCATGAATGGAAGGTTTGTACAAGGCCTGATCGAAAAGTATCTAGTCTGATGCTGTGAAAGTAACTTATACCTTGATGATGAACTAATCCTCTTCACGTAGGCCCAATCTGCTTGGACACACTTATTCCAGTGTCTCTTCCATTGCTGGAAGCACCTGTCATCTGTGTCACATTAAGTTTGATCATTTCCACATCATCAAATCATTACCCTTAAAGGTGTTCTTAATTTGAGGGAAGAGCAAAAAGTCACATGGGGCCATGTCTGGTGAGTAGAGGGTTGATGCATCTGTGGAATGTGGTGTTTGGCTAAAAATTGGTGCAGAAGTTGGGCCAAGAGTGGTCATGATGATTTTCCATACCCTAGACTGACATTTTCTTTGTCGTTTATGGTGAACTGCATCACAGACATCTTAGTACTTCTAAATAAAAATGCTGGTGTACAGTTGGAATTGTGGAGCATATTCATGGTGTAAAAATACCTTCTGACCTCAGTCTTGATACTTTATGATCAGGCCTCTTCTACATGTGTGTGAGTGCATTCCACATGTGTTCCCTGGGCTTACCATATATGATTTGTGGAGACTGACACCCTTGGAGTTATGTACAGTGTATTGTTTTGTTCATCACTAGGTTCTGGGAAGTACAAGCGGTATTTCTGTAACTCACGTGTTCCTAGAAGAAGATGACAGTTGTAAGTACATTTTATAATCACAAATCTTGTTGAATATATGTAGACAGTAAAGTAAAAACAAAACATTTTCACAGCTTTGTAGTATATGGAGAGAAAATTTTCTCCTACCTGCGTAGTGTCCATCGATGTTTTCACACTGCAGATGTCAGAGGAAGTTGGAAACCATTTTGACAAATGCCTCACTCCTACTCTTATCCCACCATTCTTATGCTAACCTTCACAGTATTCTTGTGATGTGGCTGTCCATGACAATGACGTTTGCAATTTTTCCTTGTGTCATTGTATGGAGGTCGATATGATAGTGCTGTAACCATAGGCATTGCTGTGGCTGGCTGGCAGTATCTTCTCATGCACCAGAGTGAGTTTAGTCATTCAGTCACTTTACCAGTCGGGTTGGTGTAGCAGTACCACTGTAGATTTGTATGTGAGAGGTGCCTGGTTTGAATTCCAGCCAGTACACCGGCTGTCCTGATTGTGGCTCTTTGTATTTTATCTTGCTGCATCCAGGCAAATGCCAGCATGACCACGTCCCTTCAAAATATTTCAAATTCATCATCTTCCAGCTGTCTACTGACAGTGCTGTAGGGTACTCATAGAGTTGTAAAATAAACCAGAAAGAAGAGTGACTTAGTTGGTTTGTTGTTAAGAACCCTGCAAGAAACCTCCATAAGGACGGTCTTTATACCAGGGATCAAACCAAGACCTTCCAAATATTAAACACAAGGCTAACCATAGTCTTCCAGCACTTATTTTAAATACAAATAATGACATAGCTTAACAGTGATGTGGGAGTATCAATGAAAGAGAATTCTTTGTTGAGATGTATGTTGAGTTTTGATATGTGATTAAGACAGGACCTGATGTGTGACTGGAAATGCCATTGTCTCCTGTTGTTGTGAAGTGCTGTGCTCGGTTTATGTACCATATGTTGATAAGGCACTTAAAGCACTTCTGTTGTAGGCACTTAAAGCACTTCTGTTGTACTGGCATCTGCATTCTCTGACTTCTAGAGGGTGATATACAATGGAACTTCTTTTGTTCAGTCCCCAGTACCATGCAGATTAGTGGCTCAATAAGTAAAGAAAATAACTTATTTTATTCTAAGTTCATTAATTGCTGCTATACTATTATAAAATTAAATAAAAATCCTACACATTTGTGAAGTGTTTAATTTGCAAGTATCATTCATACAATTGCTTTTTTATCACTGTATATTACACCCTAGGACACAGGGTAGCACAGTTGGTATCCCTGGTTCTCCCTTTTCCACCTAAACATGGAGGCAGGTCCAGCATCTGAAACATGTTTTTTTTTTAACCTGAGATTATAGTGTCAAATTTCAGTCAGTGCTATATCTAAATCTGGTCTTTGTGGTGCGGGACTTCAGAAATCGTAATATTCATGCTGCAGAATGTTTTCTGAGATTTGAAGTTCACATGATGGTGAATACGAAGATTATGGTCTTAGGGAATAGTTTGAGGGTGTTTCTACGTTACAATTTTGGCTTTTCCTGAGAAAGGGCTGCACTTTATTATGTAAGTGGTGCACTAATACCAGATGTACTACTTCTTACAGCCATGACTTGGTTATATGATTATGTGCATCTTATTACGAGGCCTTCTGCTGCAGGTTGTACAAGAATTGTGAGGCTGAATAGCAGTAGAGACCTGTGTCCTCAAAATAAGTAGTACAAAATACTGAGAATCAAGTATTTTTCTCATGTGCCGTCTCTTAACATACATGTGAGTTATGTACAACAGAAGACAGTTTGAGAGTTCTGGTGCCCACAGTGGAAGATGGATGTAGCAGTATTAGCTACCAAAACCACATGGCTTCACATTTCAGAAGGCCACAATTTTTATATCACTGCTGTAAAAACTGGAAGTTTAAAACAAGCCTCTAAGTGAACGTGTAATTGGTTCACAGCTAGGTTAGCAGAACCTTCCACATAAACTTAATACAGTTAACTAACAAAAATAATGCCACTCATCAGAAAAAAAAATTCTGATTATTTTTACCTTTCAAGTAAATTTTCAAACTCGTTACATTTTTTCCCAGTGACAAATGTAATATCGAAGTTCCATTGTATATAAGATTTGGGGTGAAAAGTAGATGAAGACTCTGTACTGTGTTTATTTCAGTCGATTTCATTGGTGGATTTGACCCACAGATGGTGTGGTAAGTTATGCGGTCTGTTGCTTTTGTTACTGTCGTTATGTATTACATTTCGTTATGTTGTTTATGTTCCAATTTATGTAGTTACTGAGTGCAAACAGTTATTATTTATAGAGGTATGGTGTGACTGATACTGTTTTAGTGTTGTGTAAAACTCCAAAAACCAATGTGTATGTTTCTGTGTTAAAGTACATAGTTACTGCTACTGTTCGCTTGTGCTTGCTGGTTTATCATCTGTGGTGGGTCTTCTTCTGCATTACTTTTTGTCACTTTGACTAGATTCCTATTACCATACACAGTGGCATAACTTCTTGTAGCCTGAAATTTGTTAAAAAAGAAAAGCGAAATAAAAATAAATTTGTATCAACTACACTGTGAACACACTGCATCTGCATTACAAAGACCAGCTGGATAATCCTCTGGCACCAAATATTGTATTATTATATCTGTTCTTATGCAGCGGGGGCCCCCCCCCCCACATAAATTCCGGTCTCCTGCAGATCACAACGGGCAAAGTTTTCTTGATAAAATTTTTTAACTGAACTCTAAAAGCTTTAACCTTTGCATCATTCTTATCGTGAATTTTGAATCATGTATGAGGCATATGCATATGTATCTGTCAGCAACCTAACTTAACCTAATCTAACACATCAAAGGATGTAAATGTATGTCTCTAGTACAGAAAGCGTTAATACTCAACAAATGAAATATACATTTTCAGATTTCATTGTCTGTTATGGATCTTGTGGGTCTTGTCAAAGTGAACCTTTAGACTACCATTTTCAGGTGATGGTTGCACATGTTTTCATAGCAGACATATTTCTCATCTTCTTTTGGATGTGTAGCTCTCAGAATCTGTATTTCTTGCTTGAGATGCATTTCTTAATACTTGTTCGTAATCATACATTTGTTTCGTAGGTAATGTTGGTAATATGAGGTTCTTTATGTTGGGATTCTGAGATTTGTGCATCTAGTTCCTTTTATATGCAGGTCTTTTGATGTTTTCCTTCTGTATCCTGTATTTTGTTACTTTGAAACAAAGTTTCAAAAATGTTATGTCATATCTGTACACCTTCGTAGCTTTAGTAAAGTCCTATGTACAAGAAAATTGTTACTGCTTAATATGGCCAATAACATGATTTAATTTCCTTTCTGTTTCAAACATTCTGCAGAATTGTCCCAAACAATGCTGGCATTCATAACAAAGGCAATAGCTCTTCTGCATATGAATATATGTATAAATAATGACACACAGCATCAGAGACTTTTCTGTTACTTCATGTGATGTGCATTACATTCAGTTGGATCTTTTCATGTGTTCTTTGAACAAACTGCATAGGGTGTAAAATTTCCTGTTGCTGGGTGATGCTGACTAAAGAATTTGATTATATAGTGCCATCTTGAGGTTGGTACAGCACTTGGTGACTTTCTGATGATGATGTAACATTTTTGAAGATATGATACAAGGTTACAGTTGTTTTGCACAATAATTGCTTCACCTATTCTGCTTTCTTTCTTTATTTTTACATTTATTTCTTTGCAGTTGATTTTCTGGATGGTTTTGAGGCGAAAAGCCCCCAGCACCTGGCCTTGCGGCCCATGTACGTACACAGCTACGCACCCGTCCCCTCTCAGCATGCCACACAACATTACCATTCCCCCTCAAAACTCACCCAGACACCTAGCAATAAAAGTAGGGCAGCACCATTTCAGCTGAGAGGCACTGATATGATACGTTTTTATGGCTCTGATTCTTGTGTGGATACATGGGGCTCTGGTCGCACAGAGCGCCCTCTTGCGATGGCCCACAAACAGATGCTAGCCACGCAACCTCGACCCAAGTCACTGTACACTCCAAGACAAAATTCAGAGTATGTCTGATGACAGACAGAATGTTACACCTTTGAAGTGTGGTTCTGTTTTCAGTCTAAAAAGGTACTGAAGTTCTATTTATAAAAATGCTTTTTCTGTCTCTGAAAACTTGTCTTGTAGCACAGTTATTTTTGTTGTCAAGCCTTTTAAAGGGCAAAACTGGTGTAAGCAATATTAAACATTTGGCCCCATATCTGGGCAAACTCACCCCATTCCTGCTTATTTGATAAGGTTTGGGGAAGTAATTGCTGTTTACTTTGAGAACCAAAACAAAATCTAAGATTACAGTCCTTGGGCAGAATGCCAAGTTAATTAAACATTGCAGGTTGTGGCACGTATGGTTACCGCTGCCCTGTGAAGGAACACTTACCTGCAGGACTGGCAAAAATAAAATAAAATAAAATAAAATAAAGATGTGACTTTACATGTAGATTTTGACATTTATACATCATGTATTAGCATGTAGTATTATGCAGATCATTCTCTGACCACTGTTGCATTTTTTTTGGTCCTTGACTGAATTGTTACCAGCAAAGCATAATATTCTAAACAGTGTCAGTACTGCTGTCACTGAGAAACAAGCCACATTAATACTGAAATGCCATGAAAATTTGGAAGCCGCTTACTGTGACATGTATTTGACTCTTCCATTCTCTCACTTTCATTAAAACACAACATTTTGGAAACTGGTGGTGCCTCCATCTATCTTCAGTTGCATTACAGAGTTACAAAATGTGCCTTTTTGGGCCCAGTGGATGAGGCCCAGTGGATGAAGCTTATGTCTGTCCGTGACAATAACAGCAGTTGCAGTCTGAGTTTATAAACTGTAAATATGAAACACTAATTAAACCATGTAATACAGCTATTCCAAATCAGTAGTCTCATTGATTTGGAGTAGCTATGTTAAATCATTCTGTTGTGAAAATACATCAGTGGTATCCTGAAATTTTAAAATATACGAATTAACAAAAACACTGATCACCAGCAAATGCACAAAGAGAGTTTTATCATCAATCGTAACACACTCCTACATGTTTCGACCCAGCAGGGTCGAAACATGTAGGAGTGTGTTACGATTGATGATAAAACTCTCTTTGTGCATTTGCTGGTGATCAGTGTTTTTGTTA
>BLKM01000913.1:232413-276429 GCA_013340265.1 Coptotermes formosanus | reverse complement strand
GGGTCGAAACATGTAGGAGTGTGTTACGATTGATGATAAAACTCTCTTTGTGCATTTGCTGGTGATTAGTGTTTTTGTATAATATAGTGCACAGACATGGAACACATTAAATATACGAATTAAGTTTGTACCCTGTATAGAACTACCATTGAGGTTAGCCCCATCTGTTACACCCAACGGAGTAGGTTTTATAGTTTTTATAATTTTATGATTAAACCAGAGCCAGCATCTGAAATCTTGCATCTTGTTTAACAAAAATTGGACACTGGGAAAAGTTAAGTACGTCTGTTGCTCGAATAACAAACATACTGCCATTACAAAGCATCTGTTTCGTACGTCTAGTTAAGCGTCTGTCCTCTGTTATCAGACAGAACAGGTAGGACAGAGCAGAGTACAGTGAGTTGTGAAACAAAGTGTTAAAAGTGAAGTTTCTGAAAGTAAGAGACTGGACACAGTGCATTTCTTCACTGTAAGAATCATTTTTGTGTTGTGTTAAAACTGCTTGTGCATGATTCTAAACCCACTGCCATAAATTTCCCATCATCCATGCCACTCATATCTTCCAGCTATCCACTGTGTGGCCTACGTTTTCTCTTCTTTTTTTTTAATAAGACCATAAGTAAATAATAGGGTGTTAATTTAACTTTGTCACATGAGGTGCACAAGCTTTGCATGTTGGAATCTGTTGATCTATTATAACTCATGCCCTTACAGTTACAGTGCTTAATGAAAAGACTGATTATATATTTGTCTTTGCTTTAGCTGTGATATGAATGAAATGTGCCAGGGTATGCACTTCATTTTTCCGTTGTTTTTTTTTTAATTATTTTATTGGGCAGGCTTTTAGTTCCTAGGGTCACATTTAATTGCTTTACAGTGTTTATATTTGTTTTTTTTAATATTATTTGCTGTGATTCCAAGGACTTGGCTGTAACCAGGGTATTTCACTGCGATCATGAATGTAGATAGAAAACGTGATCCCATTGGTAGTTGTTTGTAAGCTTCAATATTGTTTCTCTGTTAAATAGAAATGAAGTGCCCATGTAAACACAGTAATAAAGAACGTTTAGTGGAATATCCCATGGTCAGATGCTTTATGATTTTCATTATGTGGTGTTTGGTTACTCAGTTAACCTATTTATTGCTTGATTGTACAGTTTATGCAAATGCATGCTGTGTTTTACAGCCTTTGTCATTAATACTAAGAATGTTAACAGCTTCATTAGACCGTAGTAGCATTGTGTGTCACTGCACATTCTACACAAAGCTCTGTACATTTCTTTTGTACTGTTAGCTGTAGACGTTATACATTTTGTCCTATATGCAGATGTGGAACTTTATATCATGCTCTAACAGACTGTACATGGGAGTTGAGGTTCTGATTTTGGTGCCTATGAAGATACAGTCAGGGACATGATACTGTGTGGTTTGATGGATATGTTCTGGGAGAGCCTGCTGCCTCTATCTGCAAAGATTTATCTCTTTACAAATACACAGCAAACATTTCTATTCATGGATTATGGGTATTTAAAAACTAGGCATTGAAGGGAGTATTTGGACATAAGATGGACAGATTATCAAAAGGTATAAAATTACATAACAAAGCTTTGTTTAGATATGTGCAATAAATAACATGAAGGCTAAACAGGTACGCAGATCCTCAAAGAATATGTCTGGAAAATATGTGTGCTTTGTTGGAGTACAGCTTTGTGCTCAGTTCCTTCCTTGGCAGTATCATTATCATTCATTCACTATAAATAACCATGACTGATAATTGATGGAACATACATAATGCAATCATAAGCATTAGCTGAGATTTGAGGGTTCTGAGGACACTGACAATGAAACAAAGTACCGTCTTGTGAGATGTGATGGCATGCAGCAGGTCCCACCAAAATGTAGGTACACCCTGTTACATCCAGAAGACAGCATTCATTGATATTATCATCCATAAATTTCCTTAGCTAGTTCTTTAACATGATTCACATGGGGCTCATTATTTCTTACAAACACACATCATGCAATCCATGGACCTGGCAGTCTGGTAGGTAGGTACCATCATTTCAGAAACATTGCTGCCTGTCTACCAGACCATATGGCATCATAATCCAGAACACTGAATGCTATGAGAACCTCACATCTCATATGAGTGCCTTATTTTGACATGTTCTGCCTCTGCATAATAACAATTCTTGTAGAAATAACTTTCCCTATATTTGTGTTATGTAATGCTTTGTAACTTATTAATAAAAGTATATGAAGCTTTCTGCCTGTCTTTTTAATTAATCTCTTTTCCTTTACTCTTCCATCCTTGGTAGTTATACTGCACAGCAATGCATGGTACTCAGAGTCTTGCATTGTAGTTTCTTTTGTTTCATTAAGCTACATTGGATGTTTATTCACAGCACTGCAGCATTCAAAGCTGTATATGCATTTCCAATTTAACTGTTTGTAAAATATTTTAAAGTAATCTCCCAGTACTTGTTTGTAGATACAGAGGAACACCATGAAAAAATGTAGGTCAGTTTTGCCATATTCAGGCTTAGATTTGAATTCAGAACACCAAAATATTGAACAGCAATGCTAACCACTGTATTCTGTACATGAAGTACAGAAAGTGAAGACATGATAGTGAGATCCTGCATATTTGTCACTTTATGTATGCACGTTTGATTTCCATGATTACTGACTAGGTTTGAATTCATTTTGATATTGGACTTCATACCAGAAGCGGTCAACTAAATTACATTTTTCATTTTGCTTGTCCAGTATAGCCCATACTTCACATGATGCTCACACTGAACTTGATCATGATTCAGGTCTTATGGGATGTAATGCTGTGTTGCTTGGTGTGTGAGTCCCAGTCCCAGTGTTGGGAAGGACTGTAGTGCCTTCAACTTCAAGATTCAAGCAGTCCAATAAGACTATTCTTCTTGGACTGCGTGAATCTTGAAGTTGAAGGCATCAGGAAGCACTAACACAGCCACATCCCAGAAAACCTTAATCTTCAACAACACCAATGTTGCATTTGCATAAAAGTTCACAGATTTACTTGCTTATTCCATGTTTGTGGCAACTTCAATAAAGGCTGCGTTAGTTGACAATGATCATGAGTGTACCGTGCTACATACAGTGGATGCCATTTTCTTTTGCAAGTGAAATTCGATATTCCCATGTAAGTGGCTGCATTTCTGTATCTTTAATTTTAAATGTTTTTAAGATGATGAATACTTATATAAATGCTAGGAAAAATGTTTTAGCAGACTCAGTGTCATATGGTATATATAGTGTACAGTTAGTTTTGCATTTTGCATCATCAGACTTGTATGTCAAATGAGTTATGATGAAGACTTAATAAGATATGCAGAACAGCCAAGAACACATTTGAAAGATATATACTCTTCACTGGTGTAAAAACCTGAAATATGTTTGGAAAACGTGCACAGTAATGTGAATGTCAGGGCATGGGTAAGCAATCATTGTTAGTACATGCTGAAATTTCCACAAGAAATTATTAAAAACAAATTTTGTCAAAAATACCTAACCTATAAAGACAGCAACATTTATGCTGAGGTAGCAAGTTTATGCAATAAGAATATGAACAGAGTGGTGCTGCAATGTAGAGAAAAATTTCTGGCTAAGGTGGGCAGTGTAATACAGACTCAAGCGTGCCTTCTGCTGCCACCCTCTTTCGCCATTATTCATAACTACTTTCTAACATATATAATGAAAGAAGAACAAGCATTAGCCTTTTATAAGGATGTAAAATTTGTTATACGCACGTTTCTAGTTGCCCACTCCCTCACATTCCCTTGCCCTTCAGACCACTACCACAGATTTTCATTACATTTGGTAATGACCTTATGAATTTGGATGCTACCCACTTTCATACATTTTTCATTCCCTGCCATCACTAATGCCAACATGGATGTCATGCAAATGTTTGAGGTGTTACCAATTTATTATCATTTAATATGTAATCCTTAACTTATTGGTGGTGTTATGTCATTGAACACTGTGTAAGTTTTGTTATGGAGATCTAAGTATGCTGGGATATGACACAGTGCCGACTGGTAAACAGTCGCTGACGTTTTGGAGGAGCTTGCTGCCTTCATCTTCAGGTCAAGCAGTACTCTTTTTGGAGTGCTTAGAGCCTATAGACCCTGATGCTAGAGGAGGCAAGATCCCCCAGAATGTCAGTAACCAATCAACACAGTGCGCTATCAGAAGACTTGAATCTGCATTAAAACTGTTGTGAGAAATTTGAATCTTGCAGCTGTTTCATGTTTCTATTTTAAACAATATGGTGACCACATAAAAGTTTGTATTTAGCTTTGCTTTGATAGCATTTACTAATGAACCACTGCTGCACACCTGAAAGTACACGTGGAGATACAATGTAAATACATCACCAGATTTTGTGTTAATCCAGTTTTTTGTCTACCAGGCATCATTAAACCTTACGGTTGTACTGTATGCAACAAATTAGAATCTGTATTAGTTGAAAAGGTGCACAGAAATGTATGAGTTTTATGTCACATAGTGTGTTCTGCAGTAATACTCTCTGAACTATCTGCACTAACACTACTAATTATTTTATTTTATTAATCAATGCTGGTGCTGTTAACCATTCATAGGAGTACTCAGTGTGTCAGAACTGCTCAAACATTCATGTTGCTGAATATTCAATGCAGTAATCATAAACACCTTCACATATTAATACAGCTTCTAAAAACAAGTCAACATCTTACTTATAGTTTTAAGAATTGTTCTAAATTTTCGTACTTAATTACATTAATTATGAAGATTCTGTCTTCTGGGATATGTTGCTGTGTCATATGGGGAGTTGTTATGTTTGTTTTGAAGGATTTTAATGCCTGTATATTCAGATCAGCAGTCCAAGAAGGCTGCTTGGCCCTGAAGATGAAGAAACCATGATCCTTTAACCTTTAAACATCCAGGTTTCTACAAAAAAAACTTTAAACACCAAGGAATGCACAAAGAGTTTTTTTCGTCAATTATAACACACTCCTACATGTTTCGACCCTGCTGGGTCATCTTCAGGGAGAAACCTTCCGTTGTCGTTTCACTAGGTTGCGCTATACAGTTAAGCAAGAATGTGCTGTTAACTGTGCACTGCGCCGTGCACAGTCAACGGAAGGTTTCTCCCTGAAGATGACCCAGCAGGGTCGAAACATGTAGGAGTGTGTTATAATTGACGAGAAAAACTCTTTGTGCATTCGTTGGTGTTTAAAGTTTTTTTGTATAATATAGTGCACGGACATGGAACACATTAAAGCCAGGTTTCTATTTAAATTTTAATGCATGGTTTATGAAAAACATTATTGGAACAGAAAAAGATTAAATTAAAAAATAAAGGGCATTTTGTAGAAAATAAAACATAGATTATGCGAGCATGTCTTAAAAATTCAGTAAATTTCTTCGATACTTAAATATTTTAAATTGATTTTTAAGGATGTTTTATATGTGCGTTCGCATATGCGAATGTTGGTCATTTAAAGGTTAAAATGTCAAGAACTACTCACCTAACTACACAGTATCACATCCCAGAAGACTTGAATCTTCAGCAGTACTCCTGTGAGAACCTCAGATGTTACATTAACTGTGTTTCTTCTGTTGTATTATATGCAGAATGTACACCCAAGATGTATTCATCCAACTCAAGGTCTAAAATCCATGACCCCATGAAGAACATCACGTTAATGCTCCCAGTAATACATAATTGTTGATAAACTCTTATAAATTGTACCATTTGAACAGAAATTTAGTAGGCATCATAATTTTCAGAGTGGGATGTTTAAATGTCCAAATTCCCCCTTTTAGCATATACCTCCTCTCAACTCATATACTTGGCCATAATTTCAACATGCATGTTTTCTGCCTATTTAGCACAAGCTAACAAGTATGGGACCAAACGGAATGGGGCTGGTGGGGCCCGGACATCTCTGTATTCCATAGAGTTCAGTCCCCATCATGATGCCAGTCGGGGATTGGGTGATGATAGTGTGGAGTTTGAGGATGACATTGAAACGCGTGTTCCTGCACCCCAGCTGTCACCTCGTCCAATGACACCTCGCCGTGTCAAACGACGTAGTGTCATATCACGTGGATCAACTGGTCGCAGTTCTCTGCCAAACTGTCATGACAGACGCTCCAGCGTAAGGTAAGTTTGTGACCACTGTAATGAGGCTTCGCATTCTGTATCTTTACCCTCTGTGTGTAATACAGAGGTTATGTGTGTCTATCTCTCTACATGTTTCATCTCCACAACCACCTAAATTCTATTTTACATTAATTTAGTGCCCAAATTTATCAAAATTTTCAGCAAGTGATCACCACACAAAGTATTAACACCTGATATAATATGCACGGTTATTATTAATTCTCTTTACACCTACAACCCTTGGCACACTGTCTGCTCCCACGCTGCAGTTACATTTAAATAACGGCACAGATCAGCCGTTGCACTCTGTCCGTAAACAAAATGCACTGATCAACGAAAGACCGCAGGAGACCACAAGACTGTCATCTTTTGTAGTCAAGACAAAAACTCCTACCACAACATAAGTGCAGATGTCAAAACAGTCTGTTCCTCAGAGACGTAACACATATTGGACAAAGCAAACATGTCCTAGGGTGAAAGTTAAATGAAGGTAGGTGAAAAACATACAGTTGTGTCAAATAACCACAGAATAAAGTCCATTCAGCACAACACACACACACAATATATCTAAGCATTATTTGTTAAAATATATACTTGCATTAAACTTTAAAACCTTGCACTTCAAGCTTGACTTCTGTCAATATATTGAGTGTGTGTTGTGCTGAACAGACTTCATCCTGTAATTATTTGATAGTACATGCACAGCAGGACAGACTGTATTAAAATTATTGTACAGTTGTGGTTTTACTGAAGGCAGGAATTTGCAGGAATACAAAATGACAGTACATCCTCATGTGCTGTATGTGCAGTATTTTATAGACGTGCAAGTGGTGTTGCAGTTCTGTTAATATCCTCCAAATTGTACCTGTCTCTACTTGCTGTGTTGCACGCCTTCTTGGAATTCATATTCCTTCAGTACTGTTTGGCAAAGAAGGTACATAAACCACAGCCCTTTTGAAGCACCAAGTCAGGTGGTCTTGGTTGCCACATGACTGTAATGTCTTGTTTCTCAGTTCTTTATGTTTTTCTTTCATTCTTGCGTCCTTCTTCCCTTTCTCTTGTTTCTGTCTTTGTTTCTTTTCTGCTTCCCATTTTCTTCTTATCTGTTCTTTTTCCCTCAGTCCGTAGTTCTCTTTCTTTTCCAGTGTAACGCTATTCTAGTAGTGGGTTTGTGTCTGCAGGTACAATAACAATGTAAGATCATCGCTACGAGCATCAGCCCGTCGCACCAAGCTGCAACATCAGAACCCAGTAACTCGCCTCATAGAGCAGCAACAACAACAACAGCGGTCCCTTGCTGACTCCTCCACTTCAAATGACTCGACACGTCTGAACCTTTTTGAACCCTCCTCTTCACAAGCAGATCTTTTGTCAAATTCCAGCACTCCACACTGGAAGAAAGCCTCGGGCCACACTAACCCTCTCTACCAACAGAGCTCTGTACAGTCACTCAATGACGACGATGATGTTTACAACAATCGTCCATCATCAGCCAGGTCCAGCTACTCGAACTATCATGGCACAAGGCCTATCAGCTGCTACGTTGGATCAGGAGGAACACCTGCATATTACATCGCAGGACAGGCAACAGCACAGGTCCCTGTCACCAATACACACAGACGCAGTAACCATGCCATTGCAAAAACGAGGCCTACGTCTGGGTTCTTCAACAGTGGTCCTCCAGCATATCAAGTGCAGGGTGTAGTTGATTCAGAAACTGTTATCTGAACAGCACACAGTATTCTTCTGAGTAATGACTTTGGTTATCACGCAAGACTGATGTGTATGACCAACTTCCCCTCAGGGGGCCATGGCACCACTGTGTGTTGACTGACGCTTTACTTGAAATCTGCACAGTGGGACACCTTTCATTCCTCAGGACATCAATAAAATCATAACTATTAAATTTATCCGTGACCAGTTGTAATCTGACAGAACAGCTGTCTGGCCTGTGGCATAGGTATTAGAATGCGTAGTGGTGTGCCTGAGAATGTAATAATACGATAAATGCTTGATCAACCATTTGAAGTCCATGGTTACTTCATGTACCACTACGTTTAACGATAAAAAATTCTACGTTCTGCCCACACAGTGTATTTATGTGTTTGTATGGATCTCAGAACAAACGGTGATTATTTCCCTGTACAGCATTAACTGATTGGTTTTTATAACTGCGATGGATCGTGTTTACTGTGTGGTACGGACTGAATATTTAAATATAATTTGGGTTAATCTTAGTCTTTAAAGGGTTAAATGTCAGGGTAAAGAGGGTACTTGGGCTAAAATAGTAACCAGGTATCAAGACAGAAATCTCAAATGTGCCTGGACCTGAACTGCACCTAACTTCAGGCGATGTGAATCACACTGGTTATGATTTGTAAGATACCAACATTTGACAAGCACAGGCACTTTTTGAACTGTGTAAACTGGCCTAAATTTTAATGAGGGACCCAGTTTATAACCATTTTTATTCTGCTGGTACAATTGTGATGTTAGTAATAACACCCAGGATTTGTGTTTCATGTGTAGGGCTACAGCTCTTTACTGTTTAAAGTTATATCAGTGTTAACAGAACACATTATTTCATAAAATTGGGTACAGGAAATGGCAGTTCTTTTTAATGAGTTATGAGTTTTTCTTGGCAGTGAAAATATACATTATGGTCTTTTTGATTAAAAAGATTTCATCGTAACCCCAGTTTTACACAACGATCAAATCAAATTTCATGTATGGCAAAATATGTTATATTTTTCCAAAGCTGTAACCACGTGAAACTACAGATTGTACAACTGTTGTCTTATAATTTTGCAATAGGCAATATTTTTTATGAAGTTCAAAATGTGTCAGTCATGTAACAGAGGCATGACTTTCATGCTGAGTTTTGTAAAGAGAATTATCAGCAGTTATTAAAGGTCTACAAATCAGCCATTTACTGTGTGAGATTTGAGGTTTTCAGGGCAGTGTCAGTGACAGTTCTGGTCTTCTGAGATGTGACACTTTCACAGGGTGAGTAGCCCCTTCATCTTCAGGATCTGGTGCTCCAAGCAATCCGAAAATTCTTCTTGGATTCCTTGACCGTGAAGATGAGGGACTACAGTCCTTCAGAACGTCAGGAACTACTCACCCGATGACACAGCATTACATCCCAAGGGACTTGAGTCTTAATCATTGGCTGTCACCAAACAAGTGCATCATCACCTTGAGTATTTCTTTTATGGGTTACTCAGTGACATGCCAGTATCTCAGAATATGTAGTGTGACTGATGAGTTGGTAAGTTAGAAGGAAGCAGTCATGGCCTAATCAGTGTACTATCCCAGCATTTGCCTAGGGGGACTGAGGAAAAGAAGTGAAAAGGTCAGGCAGAATATGCAGTGTCCAGTGCAAGATTTGAACCAGGCACTGTAATTAATAATCTGTGGCTATTCAACCCATTGTGCCTCTCACAAAAGGCCTGTTTACCAGACATTTGTTGTTAAACTTCATATTTTTGGCCTTCTTGTTGAGGATATAGCTTTAATGGCAGCTGTGAACCACCAAGAGCAATACAGTAATGATCTGTGTAACCATGAATGTCATAAGTTATGTGTGTGTATATGTATTTTAATCCCACATTTTCGGACAATGATGTATTACACGTAGGATTACCCGCTTTACGGACTTTGTCCACCGTAGAGTGTTCCAAAAAACACAACTTTTCAGAAATTGGATCATTCCATTCTCGGGTGAGAGGGTGGGGAGGCGCCTTACTCAACTGGGTGAGAAGTAAATGGAGTGGGTGGAGGGGGAATGAAGGGGAACACTGAGAATGACTCTTTGTATCTGACCCAAATGAGTAGATGCCTCCCTGCCATTTTGCCTGAGGATGGAAATGTCCATTTTTTTCCCCCGCCCTCGGAACACTTGACAGTGGACAGAGTCCAGAAATCAGAAATATATATATATATATATATATATATATATATATTTTAACTTAACAGCTGAGAGTGTCGGTAGTGTTAACAGCAATAGTATATGGCTCTGTGCTGTATTGTTACAGAACAGTTAGCTACATTAGTACATGGCACCCTGTACTGTATTGTTGCAGAACAGTTAGCTGCATTAGTACATGGCACCCTGTACTGTATTGTTACAGAACAGTTAGCTGCATTAGTACATGGCACCCTGTACTGTATTGTTACTGAACACTTAGCTGCATTAGTACATGGCACCCTGTACTGTAGTATCGGTATTTGTAAAGCCAACATATCACAACATTCTGAATCACAGAACAGAAAAATAAAATACACATATTTTCACACAGTTACAGTTTAGTAAAACCTCATTAAGAAGAATTTGATTAACTGAGTCACCACTTGCATGGCACATTAATGTGGCACAGTGTACTTAAGATGTTGATTTGGCACATTAATGTGGAACAGTATACTTAGACGTTGATTTTTTACTTGAAGACCCAGAACAAATACCAGAGGCCATTGGATTTGTGTTTGGAAATGTGGTATTTGAGCAGGCATTTCCTGACATACTTGGAACTTCTGCTTAATGCTCACACTGTAACAGCAGCAGTTCAATGATTTTCATGTTACTGCACCATGTATAGTCTAATTGGTTTGAATTTCGAAACAGTTAGCATCAGCCCAACACTGGACTACTGTACTGGTCTGCCAAATCTAATCTTAATGTAGCGTAGTTTACTGTAATAAAACCAAATGGAAGTGAACCAAATGAGGAAGAAGCACTTTTGTGCTTTTTTAATCTGTGATTTTCCAAACATTGGCCTGCATTACACAGAGGACCCCCTTTGGTATTCATATATCTAAACACAAAATATACCAGGAGCCAACATTTAAAAATAATTTTCATTAAGTTTAAAGAGAATTCAAGTAATTCTGTCTAAAATTGAAATTCGATGCACTCAGTTCTTTATTGGAACAGATCCCAATTTCATGAATGATAGACTGGGTGTACTGGGATTTGTAATTGCTAACCCTTTAAGAGCAAAGTGGTAACTGTATATACCACCTGCTTTAACATTGACAACTCCACATTTTGCCCACGCAGTGTATTTATGTGTTTTGTATTATTCGTACAATAAACAGCAATTATTTTGCAAAACAGCAGTAACCAGTTCGTCTGTGTAACGGAGATGCAGTATTTTCTGTCTGAGGCTGGAACGTAATTGTTAAATATTAGATGAATTTCAGGCTGAAAGAGTTAAGTAAATTTCATATTAACAATGCTGTGGAGAGATTATATACCCCCAGAAGGGAATCAGAGCTATATTAATAGGTGCTTTCAATTAATGAGGTTTGTCTATAACTCTCACTGCACATATTGTAGTTGTAAGCTACCACATTGTGTTCCAACTAAAGCACAAAATGGCAGCAGTGTGTAACTCAGCAGCTGTACTTATCTGTGCTGTATATGCCAGATTTATAAAAATGTTTCAAAATGATCCTGCTGGTTGCTCACTACTTAGCCATATCTACGTATCAGTGCTTCAAGCATACTCTTTATTTGTATTCAGTTTGTGAGTACATCTTGTAAAACTGGCAACATATTTTTGGGTTGCTCTTCCATCTTTACTGTTTCAAATTACTAATACTCCCAGTTTCTCATGGGAGCAGTACTAATTTCTTTTTTTTTTGTGTCTGAGTGTTCAAACACCATACTGAAAATTTAACAGGGGGACTTGATTACCTTGATTTACCTGTACTAACATTTATTTTAACCTTAGTTCCTTGCCCTAATTGCAAGTAATTAAAAACCTGACACATTTGAATTTTCAGTTAAGTTACATGAAAATCTAAAAATCTCTGGAAAACATCATGAGTCTTTCTATATAAGTTTTCTGGTTTTATGTCAGATGTTGCTCAGTTGATGGTCTTTTGATTTCGTACACTGTGTGGGATTGTAAGTTTGTTCCCACATACAGGTCGATGCGTCCACCTGAACATGATTCAATCACCTTGAAGATGAATGCAGCACATTCCTCCAAAGCACTGGGAACAAATTGATCATCCTACACAGTGTAAGAACCCAAAAGACCATACCATACTTTTGTTTATTAGCCTACAAAGATGCTTCATTTCTGAATGTTTTTGGCCAAGTTGGGACATTATACAATTGCAACAGTTCATAATTGGGTTCTGAGTCCAACTTTATTGAAAACTGGGACCTAATTTGGGTGGGGATTTTCTTTTGGAAAACCAGTCTTTGTCACTGGACATAGTATGAAACTTGGACGATTGATAATGTCCATAGCACTAAAACTAACAAACAAATGCTGTAATATTTCTGTTCATATTAAATTCAGTTAAATAGCTTTTAGAGGTTGACTGCCTGAAATATCTTGAGTCAAATAAAATTTAAGGAGACGTTAGAAGATAATATCACCTTATTTTTTGTTCTTTAGCAACACTATTGACAGTTGTTTTATAAGAATCCTAAGTAATAATTCTGAGGTATAATAGAGATCAGCATTTCTGAGACAGTTGCTGGCAACTTGTTAGCAATACACTTGTAACCTTTGTTGTGGCTATTAACAAAAGCAGCTTGTTAACAATGGACTTTTTAATTCTTTGTTTTGGCTACTAATATGAGAAGTTTGTAACAATGGACATAAGAATGTCATATGATAATATATGTGTATATTTCTGTATCAGTTGTTTTATAACAACAGAATCCAGCACTTGTGCTGTGTTTCAGTGTGTGAAACTTTTGTAGTTGTAAGATTTGAGGGTTTCACAGCTGTGGAGGTTATTTTGGGTTATGATGCTGGTATATGCCTAGCAGACTGCATGGTGCCATGACCTAGAAAAGCACAATGTACTCTGTAGTTAGCTAACCAGCTAGCTCCATGAAGCAGAATTCTTCCTGAGAAACTAGCAGATCCACAGCCAGTCATGAAATTTTGAGAATTTTGTGGAAGCCAAGGATTCATTACCATTTTCACAAGACCCTGCCACTGGTCTGTCTTAGACAAATGTTTCATGTCCACGTCCTTCCACCCTGTTTCTTTAAAGATCAGTATTAACGTTGTCCCTCCATCTATTCCTACGTCTTCCAACTGGTCTCTTTATTTTTGATTTTCTGACCAGAGCTTTATGTGAATTCCTCTTTTCCACTGTGCATGCTACATGCCCTGTGAGTCTTCTCCTCCTCGTTTAATCACCCTCTCACCCTGATGATGATGATGATGATACGTGAAGAGTACAAATCATGAAGCTCATCATGTAGTCTTCTCTAGCCTCCTGTTACTTCCATCATCCTAACTCCAAAAACTGTTGCTATTTTCGTCCCGTAATGTGACAGACTCAAGCTTTATACATATCTAAAATTCTGTTATTAGCTTAACATGCAGAATAATGTGGACCTTTCTAGTACTCAGCCTGTAGCAATAACGAAACAAAATACGTAAAATATCCCTGTGACATTACAGTTTTTATGTGTGTTGTACTGTGTAATCCTGATCGCTTGCATGCTAAACGTCATTGCATAAAACTGCCACTGCACTCAGAATATTCTAGTACAAGACAATAAAATATATTACTGATGAATGGTTTCCTAGGCTGTGCTCATTATGGAGACCTTTATTAATTATTTATTTTTATGGTAGTATTGCAAGGAAATTTGTGTTCAATTTATATGATTCAGCTTCATTAATATAATGACGAGGACGAGATGCAGAAAAATGAATCAATACAGTGAGCTCCTTTTTTTGTGGTATTTTATCACGGAAAATAAATTTATTTATTTACTTCTGTATTTATTGGTACTCTCGTAATAAAACGTAACAACACAGAGAAACAATGTCACACTTGTAGTGCCAGTGTTTCAGTGTACATTCACATATTACTTTTTGTTTTTATCTTACAAAAGTTGGTCTTTATGTTTTTGTTTAATTTTCAAGGTTATTCAGTTAATTTTGATAACATTAAGTTCATCTGTTTATATATATCACATTTTTAAGACAATTTAATTCTTTGTTAGTCTTCACACAGAAAATTAAAAAGATAATAAAATTTTATTAACTCAAAATTCATGTAAGTCATGGGATATCTGTATAACAGTACTCATCTGTCACCGCCCCCTAATGTATTCAAATGCCCTGACCAGGCTGCTCATCACATCCATGGCCTTTGGGCAAGGGTTTTTATCTGTGAACCAACACTTGGCTGGTCAAGTGTTGAGGTTATGCTCATTCAGTGATTGGTGTGGTAAAAGAACAGTGCCTTTTCAAATGTGTACTGCTTCTGACTCTTGGTTAATTTAATTATTTGTGATGTGCATCCTTTAATAAAACTGTATTTGATGTTAGTCTTCTTTGCCTTGAGATTATGTGTTTAATTTCATGTTGAGTCCTATTTTGAATGTTAAAGAATGTTTTGCTCTTAGTGAAATGATGAAATGTATGAATGGACACGGCAGTGACAACATTTGCAAATGAACAGCCTAACAATAAAATTTGCATGAGAAACATTGAAAGTTATGGTACCCTTTAGAAACAGAGAGGCCTCCGAGGTTATTATCTCAGGGTATCATTCGTAGATCATGTATTTGTCATTAACAATGTCAGGATCATAACACAAGATTGACCACATAAGAAGTTTTGATAATAAAGAATTAATTATTCTAAATTGACCAGAAAGGAAGTATATCTATATGCTTTACTAGCATTACTAAGAATGTCTGGACTACTGCAAGCATGAAGACACGTAAATACAGTATTATCACCAACTCCGCGTACTATGTAGGAAAAGACCTAATTTTAAATTCTTTATTTTGTTTTGCTCTGTTAAGTTTTGGTTTGAGTTCTGCCAGAAAGTGTGTCCTGTTCTCTTTATTTTTATATGTATGGATTTTTTTTTGGCTTTGGTTTCTGTCAGTGTGTTGAAGTCTGAAGGGGTTCTGCAGCCAAAGAATTAGGAAACATTGGTTTAAGCACATAACATCATTAGTTATCAATCATGTGTTTGTTATAGTATACATTTTTCTTCCATTTTGAGCACTGCCAAAGTCATTTTGTTGTGTTCAAGTAAGAAATGTATACAGGTAATGTTTATTGACATATGTAATTGTGATGCTCTTTTTGTGGTTTTACAGATACAAATGGTAATAATAACAATAATTTGTGTACATTAAAAACAGTGTTTTTTTAGATGAGTTTATTGTGTGAATGGAAATGCACTTGTCTTTCATTATAATTGTTCTGCAGGGTATGTGTGACTGTATGGATGGACTTTTGTAGAGCCATGTTGAATTCAAAGACCTCTTCCACAAAGTAGCGCATCTTGTATATATTTATCAATCGTTTATAATATGGCAGGTACTTAATAACATATTAGACAGTTTTGAATATCAGCCGTAACGCTTTATCATGCCATTTAAATTAGCTGTATCCTGAAACTGCCACACCTTTAATTTAAAGGTACTTTTTTCACAATTTTTTATTATACTAAGTATGGCAGTGGAATTTTCATTTTACTGTACTTCATTATGTTGATCCTTTCACTGTTATAAATGGATCTGTTCAGTCAATATAGATAGTGCTGTGCATTTGTATTTCTGTGACTACAGCAAGCTGATGGAAGTACCAGAACTCCTAAAATAATTTTTCATGCCCCAAGGAACCCCCTCCTACAAAAATGTTTACAGGCCACCTAGTCTCCTGTAAAGTCTTAACAAGAAGGTTTTTACTTCAACATGCAGCAGATGGTGCATGAAGCTGGCTTACTCATTTCAGTGTTATGCCAAAGTCTAGAAACAATTAAGCTTTATATCACTGCCCATTATACATCTCATTAATATGGGGGTTAGACAAAGAGACTATTAACTTCTTTTCACCTTCTTTGTTAATAGACATATGACTTGCAGATTTTTCTTTTGTAACAGTGAAAGGGTTACCCATTTGTCAGTTAATATAGTGGTTAAATTATTGTAATATTTATGTTTTTATTTACAAGAATAATGTTCATGCAGCATGTAAAATTTTGAATCATGGCATATATATAACTGCCAACAGGCATTACAAACATTTTTTATCACAATATGTGTCGCTGATCTCCCGCACACACAGCCAAGTGTGAGTTTATCTTATAAATCCCAGTACTTATGCGTGTGGATGAGGGATGGTCAGGAAGTGAACAGGACCCTGCTCAGCACTGTGCAAAGTACAGGGGTAGCATTGTCCTATATTCCAGTACCAAATTTCTGTATGCCATATTTACCCAAATATAAGACCACCCTCCCCCTTCACAGTCTTTAGTATTCAGGAAATACCTGTACAGAACATGTTTAACTGCATGCGTGACTATAAGATGATTTGGATTTTTCAGGTCATTAGGAAAAATTCTTGTCTTATACTTGGGTACATACGGTAATGTAGACAATATTCAGTTTGTGTCTGTGTTCACAAATTTTTTAAATAATACTGTGATTTTTAAGAGCATAAAATCACTGATTTTGTTTGGATGTTTCTAGAGTGCAACAAGCCTGTTGCTGCAGACCATAAGTGGTTTATAATTTTTGAAGATGACTATACATTTAACCTTTTAGAGCCTAGCGGTAACTTTACGAACCACCAGCTTTAACATTCACAAATTCTACGTTCTGCCCACACAGTGTATTTATATGTCTTGTATGGATCTCAGAACAAACAGTGATTATTTCCCTAGACAGCATTAACGGACTGGTTTTTATAACTGAGACAGAGTGTGTTTACTGCGCGGTACGAACTGGGTCCTTATATATAAAACAGATATTCTTCATCTTTAAAGGGTTAATATCACTGACACTGTTAAATAACAGAGATGTGTGAGATAGAAAAGAATATATTATGTGAGTGAAATATGTTGTTTGTGACATTCAAAGGGTTAATGTATGACAGTCGTTGGAACATGATCTCATCAAGCTAAAAATTGCCATGGTTCTTAATGATAACATGACCCCAGTTTGTGTCTTTCCATTCGTAGGGCATGACATAGCAGCGTCCACATTTGCAACAGCCCTGCTGTCTCCGTAGCATTGTACTGCCCAAGGTTGTTGAGCTCAAAAAAAAAAAGCCTGCTTAGTGGAATGCAATAATACTGCTGCACCATCAGTCTGTAATGTCGTTTGCATTATAAATTTATTACTTTATCTCTAATACTGATGGTGGTGATGGTGCATGACACTTAGAGTACATGCTTTCTGAAATTTGTCTGCCATTTAGGATTCCCCAAGAATGACCAATGATTGGGAACATCTCTTTTTGTCAGACTCAGCACTGTAGGTGCCAGCCCACGCGTTCAACTGAGGATGGGAAGAGGTCAGGGTGTCCAAAATAATGTTGTTTCTGGAACACTATATGATGGACAAAACCCAGAAACCAGAAAGTCTTAAGTGTCTTAATTTTTGTAACACCACTTTTATTTATGGCATTGTGGCACTGTCTGCTAAGTTATTTTAATTTCCAGTTTGATCACTATGTGAAACGCAAGTATGTTTGATTTTATTGTGTTCTGATGCCCAGAAATTCTGATCCAGAAGTACATGATGCCTGAAAAATGGGTATGTAAGGTATACATTGAACGAGACAGGTGAAAAAGACTTAAAAAGAATAAATCTTGAAAACTTTTTTGGCAACACTTTTCTGTGCAAGAAATAAAGTTTAATTAAAATGACAAAGTCTTTGTATCTTGCCTTTTTGTAATACACTCATACATAACAATACAAAGTCGCCATTGAAAACAGATACAGAAGTGTCACTGTGAGACCAACAGATGACACTCACTTAAAGTGGTTTAGAAATGCTTCTGTAATGTATTACGCATGTCAAATAGTTAATTAAAATTTGTTTAACTGTATTGAAAACCAGAGTGCTGGGATGTATCTCAGGTCAGTATTGCTGGGTTTATACACTTTGTCTGTCATCTGGTGTTTGAATGGAACATGTCATTTTGGAAACCGTATTCATTTCCATTCTCATGTGAAGGATTGGGCAGGATCCTACAGTTTTGAATAATAAGACAATGCTTGAAGTCCAAGATAAATGTAATGTACCAGCATAAGTGTCCTTTAGAATTCATGTTCTCTCATTTGTTGATTACAGTTTCTTTTGGGGTAAATAATATTTCAGTTTTTCATCTTCCGATTTCCAGGAAGCTTAGCGTTACACAAACTGGAGTCATGGTGTGTTTATATAATTTTTATAGCATGTAATTATTTAATAAAGCAAATATACCAAAGTTCTTATTTCAGTTGAAATTAATGTTGTGATGGAACAGTAAAAGAAATGGGAAATGTATCACTCAGCTGTAACAATTTGTAGGGTGATGTGCCTAGTATAAATACAGTGGACAATACAGACATGACTTGGCGTTTGATTGCAATCAACTGCTTAATCCTTTCAACCACAGTAATTACTGTGCCTGCTACCTACTTTATATAATTTAAAGCACAGTTGTGGGCAGAGGAGAGCCAACTGCTTGGCCTCCCATGTCACCGGACTTAACCCTACTGGATTTTTTCCACTATGGGACTATGCAAAGCATCTTGTCTACCAGGTCAAAAACAACGATCTTCAGCAATCCAAAGTCCGCACAAGGGACGCTGTGGCTACAGTAACCCACAACATGCTTCAAAACATGTGGACAGAGGTCGAATATTGTCTGGATACCTGTCGTGCCACTAGGGGTGCCAACATTGTAACCTACTAAGGTAAACAGCAGTAAGAAAAAAAATTTTGAGTTTCCTTTCTAATTGTGCAAACTGGGAGGTCTGTAGTCAACACATTTAGACTTCTTTTTTTTATTTTTCGAATACCTGTCATCCGGGCACGCGGTATACGGATTCAGTGAACATCAGAACTACAAGTAACGACCAGACACCGCGGTCAGCTGTCTGTTTCTGATCGTCATTCACGAGGTTCCAAGTTCATATCTCGCACCGGAGATCTGATCTCCAGACCACAGATCATCCAGGTGGTGTTTCATAGTTCTCCGCTGATCCTGCAGATGTCGCGGTATAATATCAAACTGAGCTTCGCCCGTTTCTTTCCGGTCGCTGTTCACTTCAGTTCCTTACTGCGTAACTATTTTTGACTAGCCACTTGGCCAGTCACAGATGAAGACGCTAACCTAAAAACCGAGGATACGATGATACGTTGCTTGATCAAGGCTATAGACGAGCATGGAGCAATGGTTTAATGGTGATTAGCGGTGGGAAATGGAACAGACGAGGACAAAAATCTATTCCAGTGTCACTTCACGTTCCGCGATGACAATCCACGGTATAACCGCCCGAGTTCGTTATGTATTTACCGATCAGTCCATAAAGTCTACCCTGTTAACAGCATCGTCAAACAAAACATAAATAAACGCACGTAATACATTCACGCACTTTCTAATACTAACACTTTAAAGCTTTGTGGTTAGTATATGCACCGCCTGCTTTAACCCTTCAATGTCTGGCTCGATGCATTGTACGGACTTTTAGTTCCTCATATCCTGCCGGACTCGGTGCACCGTAAAAATGTGAATGCATTTAAGCGTACTGTAAATTTAAAACAAATCCGTCCTGACCAGTATTTGGAATTTAAACCTTAGCGTCACTGGAGATTTAAAATTTTAGAATTCCACCTGCCCACACAGTGTATTTATGTGTTTTGTGTGGATCTCAGAACAAACAGCGATTATTTCCCTATACAGCATTAACTGGCTGGTTTTTATAACCGAGACGGAGTGTGTTTACTGCGCGGTGCGGCCGAATATTTCTATATAATTTAGGTTAAACTTTTAAAGCCGAGTGGTCACTTTATGTACTGCCAGGTTTAACATTCAACAATCCTACGTTCTGCCCACACAGTGTGTTTATGTGTTTTGTGTGGATCTCAGAACAAACAGCGATTATTTCCCTACATAAAACTAACTGGTGTTCGTAATGGGCAGTAAATGTGTTTACTGTGAAGTATGAAGTAAAATTTGAAACATTTAGATGAATTTGAGACTTGGTCCCTTTTATTTAAAAAAAAACTTAATCAGAGACAGTAACATCATGTGTCCTAAGGGCAATCAGTAACTCCTGTCTAAACAGTGCAGAGATCTCTTTGTCGGGATTAATTTCGATCAATTGATTCACCCACCGCGTGCAGTCATGCGCTGTGCCTCCACATTGCTACGGTTTGTATTCCTTTCCCAGTGTCATGTGTGGAAGCGCTTGCGCGAATGGTCATCAATGCATGAGACGTAGAGAAGGGTATTCGAAAATGGACCTTATACGTAAGTGAGAACTATATTTAAAACGCCATGTCTTATTAAACTGGAGCTCACAGAAGGACTGTGCGACGGTGGACATGTGGGCTAGCAATGCCTTGTCGAGATTTGGAACACGAATCACCGGCTTTAGCCGTCCGCTTTCGTCTGCCAGGGTGACAGGAACCAAGTTATCGACTGACAGGCCCAGGACCCGGAGCAATGTGGCTTTTATCCATACGTCAGAGGTGAGTGGCACTAGTTGGTACAGGAAAGAGATACGATTTTAATCACAGAGACACGCAAGGCTTTAAAACTTGAATGGAAATATAGAATCACTCCTCAATGCCTTACATTTGAAAAATATTAAATCGTTCAATTTTACGTAAGTGAAGTCATAACATGGTCGTCTGAGTTACAAAACCTGAAGACGGAGTCAGTATTATCCCCCGAAACGTTGTAGACACCCTCCAGAGTACACAATACTTCCCAGTTCGAATATTGATTGACAGACATTATAAGCATGCGACATAAAAACTTTCTATCTATACCCTATAATGTGGCAGATTATGTAGCAACTAACTCCAGGAAGCAGAGGACTTTTTGAGAAGCTAACAGTTCCTCAGCTAGTAGAGAAATTCCCTAAATTTTATGGAACACGAAGATTCGTGACTCTACTCACATCGGCCTACAACTTTTCCAGATCCTGAGCCAGATGAATCCAGCCCACACCCTCACATCCTGTTTCCTGACCCATTTTAATATTATCCTATCTGCGCCTTCACCTTCCACGTGTTAAGATTATAACACTTTAATATAATAATAATAATAATAATAATAATAATAATAATAATACGTCATCCGATGGCCAAAATACGTATGTGGTAGCAAGCCATACAACATTTATTTCTAAAATATAAATGAATATTTTGCGTGCCGCCACGGGTTGCACGAACAACAATTTAGGAACCACTTGCATGCATCCATGACGTCACTTTCTTATTCTGCCCTAAATAGCCTCTCTAAGGGACGCACTGTCGAAGAACCAACCCAGCAACGACTGTGTTAAACGCTGGTGTGAGGTTGACACTTCAGTCAGGGTACCCACTGTTTGTCAGAGTCCTCCAAGTTCTGCTCAGTTTCTGTAAGCGAATGTCCGGACACACTCATGCAATAGGCCACGACCGTCACGTCTTCCATGGCTACTCTCACTGCCCTGCAACCAGCCTTTTCAGTAGTGACGTCACCACACTTAAGACGTCATCAGATTTGGTAAGTCACGTGACACATCTCTCTCCCTGTCAAGTTGTTTTCGTGAAGTTGACGGTAATCCTGTACTTTATTAAGCTCTGAACCATGCGGTAATGGAGGTACGGATCCACATATTCTTCAATTCGGCACTACACGGAGGCGAGTTGTTTCCTTCGCGCTCCGTCCGCATTACTCCCGGGGAAATGTCACACTGTTCCCATTGGATAAGAAGCTGGATGGAACCCACAGCTACTCTGGAAGCTGGGTGGGACCCACAGCTAGTCTGGAAGCTGGGTGGGTCCCACAGCTAGTCTGGAAGCTGGGTGGGTCCCACAGCCAGTCTGCAAACTTTGGAGAAGAGAACGACCTCAGTCGTTGCTTATAATCGAACCCCGATTCCTCGATCATTCCGTCCGTCCCCTACTAACTACGGCAACCGAGCTGTCCCTCCCGACACCTGTTCCAGTCTGCACGAATTTCAAACTGTCGGGCTCAGCTCAGCACTGCAACAAAACGTCGAGTTCCGAGTGTCCCCCTGACGGTTCCTATGACGTACAGGCATACGCCATGACACTGACGTCAAATACTTCACTTCCAATTCGCATCATTAACGTTTTCTGTGACTTCACCCCCCCCCCCCCACGGTTCCAGAGAAGTTTTCGCATAATATCTTGCATGATGCTACAAAGTTATGAGAAATCCTTCCCACTTATCTACCACTCACACATCCTCTCTGTCTCTCTGCGTGCAGCTAATTCAGCTGGGGAGCTGTCGTTACGGAAAAAATAATAGAGAACATTGTGTTGAAGATTCATACGGCAAAGGCTTTTATCTTCATCAACCCCACCTAAAGAACCTCAAATCTCAATATTTATGTTCAGGGGCACACCCAAGGAGGGGGGCTGCCGCGTTGCAGCTTCCCCAAACCCCTAAAACTGAAACTTAAAAAAAAAACAGATTTTGTAGATATTATGATATCAAAAGTTTTACGTGATTTCCCCTTCAGCCGAAATCAGCTACTGAAATCGGCTGATGACCAGTACGTTAGAATTTTGGAAAATAAATTAATAAAATAAAAAAAACAAGAAGACAGGACACTGTGATTGAGTCACGGAACATGTAGTTATATCCGTATGTATATAAATGCAGTTGCAGACAGTGTTACGTTGTACTTACAGCATGATTTTTATAACATTATTTTTAAAATCAAACAAATTATATACAGCCTCAGGGTCGGCGGGGGGGCCGCCCCCCCAAAGGAAAAATTCTAGGTGCGCACGTCTTTATGTTGCCACAACCATAAATGCTAAGGACAGTACGGTCCAATCGCCCCATCATTTGATACACACACAGGCAGGCACTTGCTGGAGCCACCTCCTCCTTTCATCATCTCACAGCCACACATCTTAAAAAGATACACCGCTAATTTTAGAAAACGGACGTTTCCAATAACAACGAAGGTTTTAGAACTATTTACACACTATTTACGGAGTGAATACATTCTAATTTTCCACTATTAGGCCTTTATATGTTAACTCCATTTTTTTAATCAATTTCCTAGTAATGGAGCACTGGTGGAATGAAATTGACAGGGGAAAACCGAAGTACTCGGGGAAAAACCTGTCCCAGTGCCACTTGGTCCAACACAAATCCCACATGGACTGAGCCGGGATCAAACCGGGGCCTCCGCGGTGGGAGGCCGGCGCCTAACCGCTTGAGCCATGGCACGGCCTTAACTCTATTTACTTCGCGTTTAACGTCAAATAACAAGGCAGTTTATTTACGACGTTTCTTTAGTTATTAGAACAAACTCCGCACTTCCATAAATATCCCCGTCCGACCCACGTAACAACCACAGTTTTTACAATATCATTATACTAACTTAATTTATGACTTGTTGATGGAAACTGGTTGTTCCTGTTTGTGCTTTGGGACGGTTGATACCTACATGATAACTTGGCTTGGTAACGAACTGACACCACAGCAAAGTAAACAGCTGAAAACAGACGATCCTTACACAGGTGCTAAATACTGAGCACTAAATATAACCCTTTGTTGCGTACGTTGTTTGGATTTGTCCAATCAATTAGCGTATTAAAACCCACTCCACAATTTTCATTACAAGGTGAATGCATCCACCTCACTTTCCAATTTAGTTATGCACTATAAAGCACAACATATAACTTAACCTATCAATACCAAGTGGAAGCAGATAGGAAGATAATATTAAAATGGATCTTAAGATAAACACGATGGCAGTGGACGGAATTTATCTGGCTCAGGAAGGAAACCAGTAGCAGGCTGTTGTGAGAACGGTAATGAACTCACATGTTCCACAAAATACGGAGGATTTCATAATTAACCCTTTAAAGACGAAGCGTGTCTGTTTTATATAAGGACTCAGTGCGTACCGCGCTGTAAACACTCTCCACTTCGGTTATAAAAACCAATCTCTTAATGTTTTATAAGGCAAAAGTTGCTGTTTGTTCTGAGATCCGTACAAAACACATAAACGCAATGTGGGCACCACGTAGAATTTTTTAATGTTAAACCTGGTGGTATGTAAAGTTACCGCTAGGCTTTAAAAGGTTAATTAGCTAAGGACCTCTTAGCTTCTCCAGAAGGACTTTGTTCCATGGAGTTACTTGTTACAAGCAAGCAAATATGCACCAGAACTTTACATTCAATACACAAAGCGGAAGCAAAACACGGAGACAAATTTCGCCTTTGTTTCCCGATACATTCCCGAACTAGTTATAGGATGAGGAGTGTCTCCCAGGATACAACACCGTGCATTTTGGCATAAATTTAACAACGTATAGGAGGATCTTACGACGTCCATCTTCCGCCCTGAAGATGGAGGTATTAAGTTCTTCCGAAACATCTGTAAATTTGTATTTGTAATTTGTAATTTGTAAATTTCTATTTGTACATTGATCAGTATGCGTCTGTCCATCTTCCCAAACACACCCTGTCACTCATAGTAACAGAGTGCGTTAAAAAAACTGCTCCACATATATCGACTGATGTCAACGCACCCTAATTTTACGTACATTTTAACAGCTAAATTGGTGTATTTTAAACAACTGCATCCAGATCTTGGATCCATATTGTTGTATAGTGTGTGATTTGTGAAATAGTGTATCTCCCTAAAGATGAACCGATTGATTGGTTCGAAACATGCAGGAGTGCAGTTTCAACATTTTAGTGTATAATAAAGTGTGAATGTGGTTGGTCTGTGGTACTGTATATTTGAAATTTTCCCAGCATCGAAGTTTCACAATATTGTCTCTTGGGTTGACATCATACACTCTAGTACAAAGGTTTCTGAGGAAGAAACTGCCTACATTTGAGGTGCGTAATTTAAATTACGTTCTTACCGGTTCAGTATTGCTTAACCCTTTAAAGCCTTGCGGTAACGTGACTTATCACCACGTTTAATATTATAAGATTCGACATGCTGTTCACATTGCTTTATATGTTTTGAACAGGTCTCAGAACAAACAGCGATTATTTCCCTACATAGCATTAACTGACTGGTTTTATAACCGAGACGGAGTGTGTTTACTGCGCGGTACGGACTGCATCTTTAACATTCAACAATTCTACGTTCTGCCCACAAAGTGTATTTATGTGTTTTGTGTGGATCTCAGAACAAACAGCGATTATTTCCCTATACAACATTAACTGACTGGTTTTTATAACCGACACGGAGTGTGTTTACTGCGCGGTACGGACTGGGTCTTTAAGTATACGTTCTGCCCACACAGTGTATTTATGTGTTTTGTGTGGATCTCAGAACAAACAGCGATTATTTCCCTATACAGCATTAACTGGCTGGTTTTTATAACCGAGAAGGAGTGTGTTTACTGCACGGTACGGACTGGGTCTTTAAATATACGTTCTACCCACACAGTGTATTTATATGTTTTGAATAGGTCTCAGAAAAAACAGCGATTACTTCCCTCTACAGCTTTCTTTTTTAGTGGTGAAGGGCCCTGCAGCAGATGCTACGGACGCACCGCAGCCTTGAGGCTTCTTGTGCAACCCTGTGATGAAGATGGCGATTATTATTATTATTATTATTATTATTATTGCGTCCTTTTCCTAGTAATGGAGCACCGGTGGAATGAAACTGACAGGGGAAAACGGAAGTACTCGGGGGAAAAACCTGTCCCACTGCCACTTTGTCCACCATAAATCCCACATGGACTGACCCCGGGATCGAACCCGGGCCTCCGCGGTGGGAGACCGGCGACTAATTGCCTGAGCCATGGCACGGCCTTTCTATAGCATTAACTGATTGGTTTTTACAGCCCAGACGGAGAGTGTTTACAGCGCGGTACGGACTGAGTCCTTATATAAAACAGATTACGTTTCGTCTTTAAAGGGTTAATATTTAAGGCAGAGCTTCCACTAGGTTTCTCCAAAAGGCTTTATGCTTCACGTATTTGAACCATCAGACCCTGCGCCTTTTGATAGTCTAAATGTATCGACTCCGGGCAAGGGGACGCGGTGATACGGTAATTACAGTCAGTGTCACCTCGTATACGTCGCTTACGTGTAAATTATCTTACACTGACCTACAAGCCGGGCAAAAACGACTAATTTTTTAAAGAGTGTCCTGTATGTTTATCGTCATACGTCGTAGCTTTCAGGCATTCATTTGAAGAAATGCAATTGGCGAATGCTGTCGAACGAATGCTAATCGACTCGCCATCATAAGCCTCTTGGCCGCAGTTGTTCATAGAATCTCCAGAAACGGCGGCGGCGGCGGCGGCGGCGGCGGCGGCGGCGGCGGCGGCGGCGGCGACGACGACGACGACGACGACGACGACGACGACAAAATTTCAATAAAGAGGGTGAAAGTGTGATACAGGTGTCGTTCTTCAGTGTGTTCCTCCTACTGATATTATACACCTGCGTGCACAACGTTCATCCCTGCTGCGTACACGGGAGGTCCTGGGTTCAATTCTCAGGCCAATGACCAATCACAGTGACTTAGCTTTATCTTTGTTTTTCTCAGTCCCATCAGCCAAATTCCGGTGCAGCACCTCAAATTCAGCAACGACCGCCACCTTACAAATCCTTTTCCCAGTCACTATTCTTCGTACTATTCGGCGTCTGAAAACCCATGAGCAGACTGCTTCAGAGGCGCGTAGGCACCACATTCCTAGGAACGGTTTTTAGGGGCGTTGGCGAAGATGGGAAAAGCGGCTGTTATCTTCGTCATGTCTGTCTGTCCGTCCGTCCGTCCGTATGCATAGAGCAACTCGGCTCCCACTGGACGTATTTTCAATAAACTTGATATTTCAGTATTTTTTTTAATCTCTCGAGAAAATTTAAATTTCATTAAAACCTGACAAGAATAACGGGTACTTTACATGAAGACCTGTGTACATTCACGATAATTCTTCTCTGAATTCTTCTAAGGATGAGAAATGTTTCAGACAAAAGCTGTAGAGAAAATCAAAACACACATTTTATGTTCAGTAACCTTTTCCCAAAAATCGTACCGTTTATGAGGTAATGTGGAAAAATATGGTGCAGCCGGTCTACAGATGGCAATATAATACGCCGCGTGCGCATTGCATGCTGGATAACTAAGTGTACAGACACACATTCAGTATATGTAACACTTATTGCTTTTCCACGACAACTATGGTTACGTGAAAGCGCCTGAATATTATGTTATACATCTTTTTGACATATATATATGTATATACGGGCCTATAGCACAGCATATACTGTGAGGCGTTATGTATAGGTAAAAGTCGTTTTCCGCTTAAGTACAGAGCCACGAAGACGTAAGGAAGTGTGGAGGTACACCTCCACGCATTCTTAATCTCGGTAATGGATGCAGGGGAGTGGTCAGCTTCACGAACCAGCGGAAGAGCCCTCTGTACCCATACGCTGGAAGACTTGGTGGGCCCCAAGAAGGTGTGGACATTGTAAAAAAGAGAAAAACCTCTTCCTCTCCCGAGAATTGAACTACGGCCCTCCAGTTGTGCAGCCCGTAGAACAGTCACTGTACTCACTGAGCTACCCCGCCTGTTATTCGTAGTGACGCAGCCACAAAACGTACTTCCGCTGATCGTATTTGACTCAGTGAAGCACAGCCCCTCTCGAGAAGCTAACAGTTTCTCAACTAGCGAAGTAATTGCCCGTATTTTTGAAACCAGAAGGTTCATTACCGTGTTCACAAAATCCAGCCAGTGAACCATATCCCGTGCCAGCTGAATCCAGTCCACGCCCTCCCATCCTGTTCCTAGGGCAGAAGTCCTTATAAGCACGCCATGGAGGCGTACAGGGGGAGTATAAGTGTAATTCCATTTATTCTTAACCTGTGCACAACTAGATGGACGTGAGTGATAAGCTTAACGTCCGGACCGCTCTACCCCCGCAGAAAAATCCGTTACCCATTGAATCGGGGGCTGGGTGGTCCCTCTGTTCTCCAGTATGGCGGTACCAGGTCACGGGATGCCTTCCTAACACTTGAAGGAGGGGCCGTGCCATGGCTCAGGCGGTTACCCGCCGGCCTCCCACCCGGGTTCGATCCCGGGTCAGTCCATGTGGGATTTGTGGTGGACAAAGTGGCACTGGGACAGGTTTTTCCCCAAGTTCTTCGGTTTTCCCCTGTCAATTTCATTCCACCGGTGCTCCATTACTAGGAAAAGGACAAAAATAATCATCATCTTCACCTTCATAGGGTAGCACAATAAGCCTCATGGCTGCAGTGCGTCCGTAGCGTCAGCTGCGGGGCCCTTCACCACAAAAAAAAAGCACTAGAAGGTGAGGTGTGTAGGCATTTGTTGAGGTGAGGTCACTAGGAGTACGGCGGCTGACGCATTCGTACTAAGAACGTACTGCCTACCTCATTCAGCTTCACAGCAAACCGATTGTCCATCATCTCGTTCACAAAATCCCGCTATGTTTAGGTCCACACACAATCGTGCGTTCCCGGATATGTAGCGCACTGTTTTACAAATTTCGTCGCCTTGCAGGTGCGACCCAAGCTGCACAATCCGGCTATTGCACGGATGTTCACACCGCAGGACGAGTTCGGTGACTGGAGTGAAGGCGGTCGGAGGTGAGTACTAGTGCGGATATTGTTGGCAACTTCGAGTAATTCCAGGTTTCAAAAGGTCAGTAACTTAGCAGAATACATGTAATGGTTAGAGACGTAGCCAGAAACTAGTATTTTACTAACTATCAATTAATTTTTATTCCTTTATGCCGCCAAGAGGACTTTCCTTCGTCCACGACGCGAGTTACGCCCATGTGTAAGTGACATTTCGAGGACGTGACGTCATATCCTGAACAGAATATCTGTGCTGAAGCCGCGGAAATAAGTCCTATGGACAGTGGGAACAACGGCGCTCGAAGCTTCCCCCTCTTCATCTACTGCTGCATTTCGCTCAAGCCTTTGCCTTACGTAAACCAGCCCAAAGGGCTCGTGACTATCGAAGATTGATACTACCAACATTCGTGTTGACAGAATGGCTAAATGACTGGGGCGGAATGCAGTGTAGTATACTGGAGGGGGAAGTGTGGCATGTGGAAGGGGGAAGTGCGGCATGTGGAAGGGGGAAGTGTGGCATGTGGAAGGGGGAAGTGTGGCATGTGGAAGGGCGAAGTGTGGCATGTGGAAGCGGGAAGATCCATTGAACATATTTCCGCGGTTGTAGTATAGACCAGTGTTTCTCAACGGGTGGCACGCGTCCCACTGGTGGGCATTTATGGTCAGCTGGGTAGGAAGTGGGGTGTGGAAATTACGAGCTTCAACTGTATTAAAACAAAAACTATTGTAAAATATACACTCCCTGTTTTAACTTGCTAAAACTACAGACTTTAAGGTAATCAGTACCGTTCTGTTGGAAACGTTAAACCGATAAACCCAACAATAAGTTGTGTTTGAGAGTTGTAACAATTGGTTGTACTGTTTTACAATACGGGGATTCTTTTTTTTTTTTCAAATTACCAGTACGAAGCGAGAAGGAAGATGTTGTAAAATCACTGGAGTACTGATTACAGCGAAGTCCTTAGATGTCTATATATGTGGCCACTCGTTATATCACAGTACATGAGGGTCAACACACAGCAAGTCATTTACGGTCAAAGGGATATTTACACAATTGGTGTTGGCATCACTTGACACACGACACATCAATAAATCCTGTTAACAGTTATTACATCCAATAAAATGTATTTAGTAGCGTCTGCCGCAAGGACATGTCCATAATTACGCGTAACAAATGCGTAGTATAATTTAATAACGCATATTCCTTCATTTAGTCATGACTAAATATGGCTAGCAGTAACGTGTGACTCCCAGTTGCTGCTTAGTTCTTAGGTGATCATTACTGATGCCTTAGTGTCTACCGTTTATTCATACGTAACCATGCTGGACTGGACGGAATACGAGACGTCATTATTTTTTCGGTAACCATCTGTAATGTAGAATATATTTCTTGTGATACAACGGAGCAAAGATAAGTAGAGATATTCTTTTTCAGCACCCGTGATCAGGACGTGCCAGAGCATCCGGCTAGCACCGAAGATGTCCTCTTTGACATGTTTAGGAACGAAGAAACTGACCTCCTGCCAATTGGCATGTTCCTCTCTGTGAGTAACTTTCGACGACCTTGGACTATCTTGACATAGTCACTGCCAAAAACTAGGAAAGGTGCGCTAAGCATTAACACGTCTGGCACTCAACTCTTGTTTTGTTTACGTCAAAAACTGTAGTACATAAGCCAGAAGTGGGTATGTGATACTTTCCTCTACAAATTCGCTGGAAATATTTTTAGCTCCGAAGCATTCGGCAAGTTACTCTCCAAATTCGAGCAGAGGAGGATGTAGGCTTTCATGTAAAATGTCCGCTATGACTGCCCATTGTCACCCAAATTAAAACCTTTCAGCCAGGTTTCAGTGCAGCGTTCCATCATCGAGCTGTCTCAAACCCCTTCATAATTTCCTAAATCATTCCTTTTCAAGGGGCACGCGGTGGCGCAGTTGGTTGAGGCACTGCGCTACAAACCGGAAGGTCGCGGGCTCGAATCCCTTCGGTCGCAGTATGGCCCTGGGGTCGACTCAGCCTCTAACAGAAATGAGTACCAGGAATATTTCCTGGGGGGTTAAAGGCGGCCGATGCGTGGGGCTGACAACCTTATCACCTTCAAGTGCCAACTGTCTACAAATCTGGGAGCCTCAACCTCCTGGAACCCTCAGGGCCTGTCCAGGCCTGTAATGGGATACCTTTACATTTACCTTTACATTACTTTTCAACAGACGGTGCAGAACCTTCCTTTGCAAACGAGCCAAAATTACTTACTTTAAAGAATTTGTTAGGCGCGTTCACAATATTGCAAAAAAAATCGACTGTTAGTTTCGTCATTTCTGTCTGTCCACATGAAACTCGGCTCCCACGGAACGAATTTTCATGAAATTTGATATTCGAACATCTTTCGAAAAGTGCCCCGAAAATTCGAGTTTTATTAAAACCTGACAAGAATAACAGTTACTTTACATGAAGACCTATGCACATTCATGATAATATCTCGCTCATTTCTTCTTAGAATAAGAAATGTTTCAGGCGAACGTTGTAGAGAAAATCGAAGCACACATTTAACGTTCAATAACTTTTCCCGAAAATCGTGGGGCCTATCAGATAACGTGGAAAAGTATGGTACAGCCAGACAGGCCACAGATGACAGAATAATACGGCGCATGCGCCTAAGGCTACAAACACATAATCATAATATGTAATACTGTTTTTCCACGGCAACAATGGTTACGCGAACGCGCCTCAGTATTAGGTTATACGTATAAATCGTTTAAACTTAAACTTAAAATATTACGAAAGTGGTGGTTTAAATCTCTACTGCTAGAGCATATGTTTCAGTGACTTAGTCATATGATTGAGTGAGTGACTTCGTCATTTCATGTTTTTTTTTAAGACTGTGAAAGCAAGTGTCGTGTTTGTTGTACGCAGGCGCTTCGCAGTACGGGACTCAGAAAGACGGATCCTCGCTTGGCAGAGATGATGGAAAGCCTGCGGGCAGTGCACAGGAAGAGCGGCCATGAGGGAGGTTCACCGGAAACACAGAAACTTGACAGGGAGACCTTCAAGAGGTTGGGAACTAATCGTTTCTGGCTTGGTGTTTGGTTCAGTTTCTTGAACAACGTTACAATACTGTGGTTAACCTAGTCCCAGTCAGTTAAATTAGTCTGTTAGTCGGTTAAATAGTAGGATTTTTAAAACAAGACTCGCATAAATAATTGGTGCAATTATTGCTTGCTACCGTGTAAAACCTGAAGTTAGGTATCAAAAATTTTATTCGTGACAATTCAAAATGATATTGTTGTAAAGAAATGACCGCCACATTTGGAAATCGGGAGATTTTTTAAAGGATATTTCGCACTAGTGGATACTCAGTTGCACCTATAGTCACTGTGTCACTTAGGTAAACAGACAAGCGGTCGCAGTCGCACAGTTATTTGGTCACGCAGTTCAGTAATTATCCGTATTTAAGCAATCAGTCCATTATTAAACCAAATTGCTACACAGTCAGTCAGTCAGTCAGTCAGTCAGTCTGCCTTTTTCAGACATATTTGACACAGTTTCCACCATAGGTTGCTCTATGCGCAACTCAGAGGCCACGACAAAACAATATGGTGCTCTATGCGCAACTCAGAGGCCACGACAAAACAATCAGACTGTACATTTACTGTAACAGAAAACACATGGTAAGAGGGCTGATAGTTTTACACACTGTCAGTTTAAAGTTCATTCCCTACAAAATGCCCATTTTATGTCAGTGTTTGCCTTTTATCTAACTACGTACTGCGTATTCCATCGCGTCACACAGACTTGACGTATTTCCCACCCACCCTCCCTTCCGTGATGCGCAACTTAAAGAGGCCACGACAGAGTACTCTGACAGGGTAACTATTTAACTTACCATACCACAAACAAGTGACAGTAAAGTAAGAGGATGAACGTATGTTTCCAGCGTGGTTTCCGCGAATGTCGTCCTCATTTCTCGAGCGTTCCGCCATCAGTTCGTGATTCCAGATTTCCCTGGATTTACGAAGCATATCGAGGAATTCTACTGGAAGTGCAAATCTAATACAGAAGGAAAGGTAAGGACCCACTAACGTGTTAATGAACCAGTCAGAAGGACGCCGGAAATTTTACGCAATTTACAGACAGAATATATGGTGAGATCTGCGCTCTTCTGCGATGTTACGCAGCGTCGAGTGATAACCTTTGACCGACGTTTCGTGACAACGTATCGGTCTTATCTTCAAGGGTCAAGGAGTCCAAGAAGAAAAAAAATACTTCTCAGCCCTTGGAGATGGGACCGATAGGTTGTCCCGTAACGTCGGTAAAGGATTACTACTCGACGCTCCGTAACATCCCAGTAAGAGCGCAAAACTCATCGAAATCGCGGCGAAAGCCTGAAATTACGCTTAGAATGTACAGTGAGTCAACTGCCTTCCTTTCACATGTTTCAGCCTGCACCTAATATATTCGCTTTCTTTCCGACTGAAGTTATGCTGCGTCGAAAAATATATGACAAATGGTTAATCTAGGGTGACGTCGAAGAAAGCTGACGCGGCTCATTTTAAGTCAGATTAGGATCCAGGAAAACGATAAAGAGGGTCGATACATTACACGTACCAGTCCGATACAAAAGAAGGTACCTTGACAGCGCATTCGTATGTGTGTTTGTCCTAACGTCATCTCCATTAGTAAATCCATTCAATTTTTCTTCATATATGTATTGACTTAACAGCCTAACGGAACATTACAAATTCAGTACTGATACACAGCAGACATAAATACACATACGAACAAATAACAAAGAGAAAAGACACAATAGAAGATAATATAACAAATAATTTAACAAGCAGAGTTAAAGGGAAAAAATGTACAATAATACACAACATCAAATAATAATAATAATAATAATAAGTAACAAAGTCAGTAGAAACAGGTCACGTGAGCAAGGTAACCGTATTATGGAATCAACAGGTGCAAACCGACAGAACCATGCCGAACAATAAACCAGACATCATAATCCGGAACATGTATGCTAATTGATGTACCAATCCCGGGAGGCAGAAATGTGATAAAGAAAGAAGCCGAGAAGATTCTAAAATATAAAGACCTTATAATAGAAATACAGCGCGTGTGGAATGTAAAAACACAGGTGATGCCAGTTATAATAGGAGCAACTGGAACCATTTCAAAATCCTTCAGAAAATACTTGAGCAGCGTACCGGGAAAGCACGATATCAAGGAACTGCAGAAAACAGCTGTACTGGGCACAGCACACATACTGCAGGAAGTGCTAATGTAGAAGCACAGAAGAGTTTAATATTGAAGACAGCGCTATATGCACCATTAACAGTACGTGCAGAATAGCTGCGGCACTGTGTACCCTAGAAACGTGGTTTGTTTCAGGTATATAGGTGTGAATGCCCTGCATAAAGGGGATGATGATGATGATGATGATGATGATTATGATATTTCGCCCACTACACTGAATCCACTGGAAAATGGGTGGTGGGGATGGCATAAACCGAGGTTTGCCCTTTCAGCCTATTGCTACATCCCCTCCATTTCCGTACAAGCTGTGTCAACCAGCCTAAAGCGCTTGTCATAAAATTTATCACTACCAATATTTCTGTGTACAGAATGGCTAGCTGACTGGAGGGAGGTACAGGAAAATACGTTGGAGGGGAAGTGTAAGTGCCTGGGGGTTAATTTCGAGGTGCAGTAAGTCCATGAGAATTCTTTCGTGCACTCAGCGGAGTGAAGTCGCAGGCACGGATTCAGACTCCGCCTGGATGTCGTGTGTTTTTCTGTGTTCAACAGCAGCTGTCATATCGATCACCATAACGGTCCCGCCAAGGCAAATTCGAAGTTCTGTTGTGCGTTACGCCTCCTAATTCCTCGTCTCATCCGCCGAATTGGTTCACAGAATCAACAGAAACGGAAAAATCTCGATGAAAACTTTGCAGTCCCTTTTTCGGGTTTGTGCTGTTCCAGGTGGCAGCCTACATCCCCCAACTCGCGCGCATGAATCCCGATTATTGGGGTATCAGTGTCTGCACCATTGACGGACAGAGGTTCTCTATCGGCGACGTCAACATTCCCTTCACCCTGCAGTCCTGCAGGTAAGGTAAAGTGTACGTGCAAGCTGTCCGTGTGATGCACCCATCCAGGCTTAACAATCTTCCAAATAATATTAAAAATTTTTAATTTCCTCTCATAAAGGAACACCCTGTATCTTGAGGTCTGCGTTCTTCTGGGATATTACGCGCGTCGTGTGATAATTGTTTGCCGACGTTTCGGGACAACGTATCGGTCATATCTTCAAGGGTCAACAGCCGGTTCCTGGTTTTATTTTCTTCTCAGATTCTGGACCCTTGAAGATGGTACCGATACGTTGTCCCGAAACGTCGGTAAACAATTATCACACGACGCCGTGTAATACCCCAGAGGAGCGCAGGTCTCACTAACATTGCGGCGGAAGCCTGAAATCAACGCTGTACAAGTATATGCATAACAAGACTAGTCAACAAACACGTAATTATATTTGTGTGTACATAAATACAGCTGCAAACAATGCTATGTTATACTCACAACATGATTTTTATAACATGATTTATAACAAATTATATATAGTATCACGGTCAGCCCCCCCCCCCCCCCCAAATGAAAAGTTCTGGGTGCGTGCCTGCTTACAAGGAAACGTGATTCAGTTACTGGGGCACATTTCTTCAACTTTTTATTGCGGATTTGCCAAACAGAATAGAATAAGAAAATAATTAATGAATAAATAAAGAAAAAAGAAATATCTGGGGACAATAGCAAGTAGTAACACAGTTTTTGTAATTTGGGGCTCTAACTACATTCTGTTGTCAATGCAGTAAGCCACTGACGTATGGCATCGCTTTGGACCAGCTGGGCTGCGACGTGGTGCATCAGTACGTCGGGCAGGAACCGAGTGGCCGCAACTTTAACGAGCTGGTACTGGACTACAACAGTGAGTACAGCATCTACAGCATACACATGTGCGAGTGTGGCTTTCGCTGTGGTCTTCATTTGAACCTTTCGCGCAACATGTTTAGACGCGAATGATTTAAAAATACGTTTCCTCCATGTACTGCATTAACCCTTTAAAGCCTAGCGGTAACTTTACGTACCACCAGGTTTAACATTAAAAAATTCTACGTGGTGCCCACATTGCGTTTATGTGTTTTGTACGGGTCTCAGAACAAACAGCAACTTTTTCCTTATAAAACATTAAGAGACTGGTTTTTATAACCGAAGTGGAGAGTGTTTACAGCGCGGTACGCACTGAGTCCTTATATAAAACAGATACGCTTCGTCTTTAAAGGCTTAAACACATATATCCTGTCCATATTTTATTACAGTACATTCGTAGACTTAAACAATATATGACAGTGATCATACTCAGTTAAGTTGTGTGGATCAACCCTCACCACACACCCCTCAAGATGCTACATTTCCACCTCCCGTGTACTTCCCAATATTCCCCTCCATCCATCTAGCCATTCTGTCAAAACCAAAGTTGATAGCAATTACCTTCGCTAGTGACAAGTGCTTTGGGCTGGCTGCATACAGTAAGAGTTCTGTAATGAAATGGATCAGTACACAGAATAAAGCAAGCCTCTAGTGTCATCATCTGTACCATCCATGAGGCTTCTTTCTGTGGCCTCCATTTATTCTACCAGCATTCACATAAATGGAACAGCAGGATAAAGAGGGACGTATAGGGAAGTAGCTTACACGGCTGAACAGACGGTAACACTTTAAGGACAACATGCAGCGCGTTGCTCCTTAGCAATTCCTTACGCCACCGCAGAAGTTCACAGTCATTCGTATGGTCGAGAAATTCTCTTACGCCACCGCAGAAGTTCACAGTCACTCGTATGGTCGAGAAATTCTCTTACGCCACCGCAGAAGTTCACAGTCATTCGTATGGTCGAGAAATTCTCTGTCTTCATGGAACCATCACAGTACTGACCACGTGTGTCTCGAAGCACAGACAGTGACAGGAGAATTATACACTTCCACGGTTCGTCTGATAAACTTATTTATTCTGGACCTCAATAATTCACCTGCCCTAAACTCTGTGTACTTTCAGTCACGTTTCTAGACACCAGCAAGTTGCAGGAATAATGAAGAGGCACGTTTGTTCTAAATGAAATCATTGGCGCACCCAGGAGGAGGGGCTGCTAGGCTGCAGCTCCTCCCCCTCAAAACGAAATAAAAAAAAATTTGTAAACACGATCATACCAAAAGTTTTATGTCACTTATCCTTCAGCCTAAATCAGACAATGAAATCGACTGATGACTGGTACAACATTGGAAAACTGAAAAATATAGTAAACCATTAAGAATACGTACATGTTTTTTCTTTTTTCAGTTAGTTTTATTTTTCCCTGTGATATAATCAAATGTCGGCTCGGGGATTTTTACAAGATTTTCGTAATATAGTTTCTAAAATCAAACATAAATTATACATAGCCTCAGGGACAGCCCCCCCCCCAAACAAAGAAAAATTCTGGGTGCCCCTATGCATGGAATCATTATCAACAAGAAGGCATAACCTCTTACGAATAAAAACAAAGACAAATATGTCTCCATGATACTGAAGTCATGTGAAGGGAAACATGTCAGTGTAGATGCAACAGACGGCTATTAAGGATTTTGCTTACACGGTATTTTGTTGGTTTGATCATGTAAAAGTTGTAATATAAAGACACTGAGATACGCGGTATAATGTTTGTTTGCTTTCCTCACAGAGAAGCCTCACAACCCGATGATCAATGCTGGTGCCATTTTGGTCTGCACACTGCTCAAGACACTTGTTACCCCAGAAATGCATCTCGCGGAAAAATTCGACTTCACCATGAACTATTTTAAGGTACGTGTTTTAGTACTTTAAATCATGACGTTAATTTAAATCATAAATTCAGGTCACTGGATGCACCATGTACCTTCGGTACAAAGGTCAACTACAGTAGTCCTTGGTCTTCCGGAATATACGTGCGGAGGGCGGTCCACATTAGCTGGGAATCCGGACCACCGAGGGAAAATTCCGTGGCATAGACAACATACGTTCAACAAAATCATCAGTGAATGCTAACGTAAAACCCCTTACAGCAGAATTATAATAGTAATAATAATAATAATAATAATAATAATAATAAACAGCAGACCATATTATGTCAGCGTGCCCAATATTGGCAAAAGAACAATACATCAAGCAACATGATAGAGTGTGTTCTCAACTGCACTTCAACATATGTAAGGAACTGGGGGTAAAATTAGACAGTAAACGCTGGTATGAACACGTACCGAAATCAGTAGAAACACGTCAAGTGGGCAAGGTAACCATATTATGGAATCAACACGCGCAAACCGACAGAACCATACCCAACAGTAAACCGGACATCATATTCCGAGATATGAAAAAGGAACATGTATGCTAATTGATGCAGCAATCCCGGGAGACAGAAATGTGATAAAGAAAGAAGCCGACAAGATTCTAAAATATAAAGACCTTACAACAGAAATACAGCGCATGTGGAATGTAAAAACAAAGGTGACTCCAGTTATAATAGGACCAACTGGAACCATTTCAAAATCCTTCATAAAATACTTGAGCAGCGTACCGGGAAAGCACGATATCAAGGAACTGCAGAAAACAGCTATATTGGGCACAGCGCACACACTGCGGGAAGTGCTAATGTAGAAGCACAAAAGAGTTTAACCTTTTAAAGCCTAGCGGTAACTTTACATACCACCAGGTTTAACATTAAAAAATTCTACGTGGTGCCCACATTGCTTTTATGTGTTTTTTACGGATCTCAGAACAAACAGCAACTTTTGCCTTATAAAACATTAAGGGAGTGGTTTTTATAACCGAAGTGGAGAGTGTTTACAGCGCGGTACGCACTGAGACCATATATAAACCAGATACGCTTCGTCTTTAAAGGGTTAATATTGCAGACAGCGCTATATACACCATTAACAGTACGCGCGGGATAGCTGCGGCACTGTGTACCCTAGAAACATGGTTTGTTTCAGGTGTATAAGTGTGAATACCCTGCATAAAGAGGATGATGATGATGATGATGATGATTTAAATTGTGAATGCAGTAAGGAGCCTTCGGGTTCCATAAAAAGGAGGAAATTCCTGAATACCTGAGGAACTCTTAGCTTCTCAGGAAGGACTCTGTTCCAAGGATTGATTGATTGATTGATTGATTGATTGATTGATTTCGTTAGTTTGTCAGTCAGTCAGTCAGTCAGTCAGTCAGTTAGTTAGTTAGTTAGTTAGTTAGTTAGTTAGTTAGTTAGTTAGTTAGTTAGTTAGTTAGTTAGTCAGTCACTCAGTCAGTTAGCATTATGTTGCAGAGACTGGCTGGGGGAGAACATCTCGGCTTCAACAACTCCGTGTTCCTGTCCGAACGGGAGTCCGCTGATAGAAATTACGCACTGGGTTTCTTTATGCGGGAATATAAATGTTACCCCGAGAAGACAAACCTAAGGGAGTGCATGGATTTTTACTTCCAGGTGAGAACGTTCAACAACAAGTAAACAAACAACTAGGCACATTCAGAATCTTCTTACAAAAGAAGTCCCGGTGTGCCCCTTTCATGTAAGACTTTGTATATTTGTATACTGTAAAGAAATACACAGATGTTTTAATAGTCGCTGGTAAGCAGATTGGTCTAGAAGTAAATGCTCAGAAAACTAAGCACATGGTCATGTCTCGAGACCAGAATGCAGGATGATGTCACAACATAAAGAGAGGCAATAAAGCCTTTGAAAGGGTGGGGTAAATTCAAATGTTTGGAAACAACCATAAAGAGGAAAAAAATCATTCAGCAAAAACTTGCGAGCAGATTTAAGTCGAGGAATGCTTGCTATCCTTCGGTGCAGAATATTTTGTCTTCCAATTTGCTATCAAAAAATATAAAGTGTAAGTGTCTAAAATTTGGTTTCTTTCATTGAGGGAGGAACACAGGCTCAGGGTGTTCGGAAATAGGGTACTAAGCAACATACTTGGGCCTACGAGGGACAAGATAACAGGGGAGTGGCGAAGATTACATAATAAGGAGCTTCATGTTCTGTGCTTCTCACCAAATATTATTCGGGTGATAAAATCAAGAAGAATGAGATGGGCGGGGCATGTAGCACGTATGGGAGAGAGGAAAGGTGCACACAGGATTTTGGTAGAGAAAGATCATGGAAAGAGATCACTTGAAAGACCTAGGCTTAGATGGGATGATAATATTAAAATGGATTTTCAAAACGTGGGATGGGGAGGCATGGAGTGGACTGCTGTGGCTCAGGATAGGGACAAGCTGCGGGCTCTTGAGCACGCGGTCATGAAACTTGGGGTTCCATGAAATGCGGGGAATTTCTTGACTAGCTGAGCACCTGTCAGCTTCTCGGAAGGAACTCTGCTCAGTGCGGTCAGTTATTTATTGCAACATTCTCATGGCCGACGGCTATTACAGTGCTGCAGCATGGAAGCCACGTGCGACACAATGGCGGTCATCTCCGCTACTCTAGCAAATGGCGGCATCTGCCCCATCACAGAGGAGAAGGTACTGAAACCGGAGTCCGTCCGAGACGTTCTGTCATTGATGCACAGCTGCGGCATGTATGATTATTCCGGCCAGTTCGCCTTCAAGGTAGGACGCTACAGACACACCACCGCCATTTCAAGCTAGCCACACATCTCTGGTTTATCTCCTCAGAGCATTTACGCCTTTGTCTTGAACACAGGACTTATTTGTGGCTGCATTGTTTCTCTGTTCTTATTTTTTTCTTAGTAATTTTCATATCAACCCTTTTCTTCTTGAACATTGTGATTTTCCCCCTGTCCTCCATTTTTTTGGCGCGTTCGCAAAATGGCGAAAAGCGGCTATTAGCTTCGTCACGTTTGTCTGTCTGTCTCTCCTCGTGGAACAACTCGGCTCCCAGTGGATGGATTTTCATGAAATTTCATGTTAGAGTATTTTTCGAAAATCTCTCGAGAATGCTGAAGTTTTATTAAAATCTACATAATAATAATAATAATAATAATAATAATAATAATAATAATAATAATAGAAACATGATCTGACAAGAATAACGGGTACTTTACATGACGACATGTGTACATTTATGACAATATGTCGCTGAATTCATCTCAGAATGAGAGACCTTTCAGACAAAAGTTGCACAGAAAATCAAAACACACATTTTATGTTCAATGACTTTTTTCTGGAAATCGTGCCGTTTGTGAGATAATGTGGAAAAACATGGTACAGCCGGACAGGCCACAGATGACAATACAGTACGGCTCATGCGCTTTGCATGCTGAATAATTAACGCTACAATCACACACCCAGAATATGTAATCTTTATAGCTTTTCCACTGCAACAACAGTTCCGTGCACGCGCCTCAATGTTATCGTACGCATACTTTGCCTGGGCTGCTCACCTCTCCACACTTCTTCTTCCTATTCTGCACCTTTGCTGCCTCACTGCCTTGAGTGGTACATACGTGTATTTACAAACATTCTTAACATCATATATATCACATGGTCTTTGTTTTCCACCTGGCTTCTACAACACACCACGTTTACACCATCCACTGTTGTCCCTTGTGTTAAAAGTAGATTAACAAGCTTCTTTTTCAGGCAGAAATTTTCCCCATCCCATCAACAAATATTTCGTCATTTTATGTCACGAATACCACAATCTTCGTTGTTACTGCCACGTTAATATTACATCTCTCTTATGTTACACTGCAGTTCTTTTAAAGTACATAGTGTGTTGGTCATTGACACTTCTTACACAAGACAGGACATTCTTACAGGAATGTGTTGCCTTCATCTTCTACCTTAGATGTGGTATGTAGGTAACAGTTTCTGCGAAAATGTCAGCATATTTCTACCAAGCTACATAACATACATTACCAGAAACTTTAACCAGGTACTCAACAACTGTTCAGGCTTTAAAGCCATTTTGTGAATGATAACAATTTTTCATGTCACTGTTTTGTAGGTAGGGCTACCAGCCAAGTCCGGAGTTTGTGGAGGAATCCTGCTTGTCATTCCCAATGTGATGGGCATCTTCGCATGGTCCCCACCCCTTGATCCCCTGGGCAACAGTTGTAGGGGCCTGCAATTTTGTGAGGTGAGTGTAATGTGACTTCCTTGACAGCCTTCATAGTCTGTTATGTATCACAGTGTGCACATCTTAGCCTTCAGACCATATGGGACAACGCAATACAATTCATCCATATAAGCAGCTAGTTAAGGACCCCATCACTAAATAAATCATGAGCAAACAGAAATCATCCCGAAGTGGGTCTGATTTAACCCTTTAAAGATGGAGCATATCTGTTTTATATAAGGACTCAGTCCGTAACGCGCTGTAAACACTCTCCACTTCAGTTATAAAAACCAATCTCTTAATGTTTTATAAGGCAAAAGTTGCTGTTTGTTCTGAGATACGTACAAAACACATAAACACAATGTGGGCACCACGTAGAATTTTTTAATGTTAAACCTGGGGATACGTAAAGTTACCGCTAGGCTTTAAAAGGTTAATGAGAGTGTTAATTACTGAAATTACATAGCAATGGTGAGTATGGGGCGTTGGTGGAATGATAGTGAGAGGGGAAGACCTTTACGTACTTGGAGAAAACTTGCCCCAGTGCCATTTTGTCCACCACAAATTCCATATGGACAAACCTGGACTCAAACCCGAGCTTGCACCATGACAGCCTAGCAACTAACTGCTTCAATTGTGGCCCAGTGCACAAATGGTCAGGTCGCTACACTTACAGCACCAAACCAAGAGATGTATGATGGAATGGAAGCATAGCTACATGTATTCTCAAACTCAGTGTTGCTTGGAGGTGAATGGTCAACTTCATGCACCAGCTGCCTTAACCCCAGGGAAGGTACATCCTGTAACTAATTGATAGGACTGCATGTGGATGCTGCAGAGGTCACTAAGATATGATGCTTCTGAGAATCAAATGCCAATTTCCCATCAGTCCAGTCTATGATAGAGACATTATACTGACTGAGCTATCTCAGCTCTTCCATCACTAACTTAATCAATTAATTGCTGTGTTAAAAATTATGTTTTTCTGACATGGGACACACAACAACCTAACAGGCCAATCCCAGTGGCCGCTCGGTCTAAGGCATAGGTCTGAAGCCGAGTGGTTGCTGGGATCTTGGGTTCGAATCCCACCGGGGGCATGGATGTTTGTCTTGTACAGTGTTTGTGTTGTTAGGTAGATGTCTGCGACAGGAAGATCCCTTGTCCAGAGGAGTCCTACCGACTGTGGTGTGTGCTTGAGTGTGATCAAGTGAAATCACAAAAAACCTTGACACTTACTGTAAAAAAGTAGGTAGAAGAGGGAAGGACTAAGAAAGCAACTTAACAGAATGTCCACAGATCATGACCCATGGAACAGATAACACAGTACCACAACAGACTCGACCGTGTACAGACAATATAATATATGTTCCGTGATACTACAGGTTAATAGCTCCAATTAGTTACACGCCACTGGACACGTTTATACTCATCCCACATATCTACACAACATGACGTTCACCAAGCAAGGACGTGGAATATTTATATGAAGTCTAAAAAACCCAATTTGACTAATTTTAACCATGAGTGAAAAAACTTTTAAACAGCTTTAAAGGCAAGTGCACATGACATCATTTTATAATATTTAGCCCAGCTCTGTGAAGACAATGATATATGTGTGTATTATGAATGCAGTCAGTGGTTTGAAGGTGATAGAGTGAATTAGCGTGTATAAATGTTCTGTTCCCGGACCACATGGATGACTGAGTGAACTTCACATTAAGCGACCCCTGGTGATGGGAACTTATGTCACCGAAACGTATGTTGGGAATACTAATTAATGATAATAAAGAGGTGCATTAGTTGATACATCAATATTCAGATAACAAGATATTCCCCCAGACACAAAGTAACCATGATGGCCACGTTGCAGGAGCTTGTCGGGGTGTTCAACTTCCACCGCTATGACAACCTCAAGCATGCATCTAACAAGAAGGACCCAAGGCGCCACAAGTATGAGACCATGGGCCTCAGCATTGTAAACTTACTCTTCTCTGCAGCCAGTGGCGACGTCACAGCCATGAGAAGGTCAGCAGGCACAAGTAGCACTTTGGAACACAGCATGGGACAGCCATGATTTCTTATGGGGGGCACTGATAAACTCCGACCGTCTTAGATCGGAGTTTATCAG
>BLKM01000913.1:216640-232089 GCA_013340265.1 Coptotermes formosanus | reverse complement strand
TCCCACCCCCCCACCCCCCCCCCCCCCCCCCACCCCCCCCCCCCCCCCCCCCCCCCCCCCCCCCCCCCCCCCCCCCCCCCCCCCCCCCCCCCCCCCCCCCCCCCCAGAGAAATGTTAATACAAGAAATTAAAAACTATGGGGGAGGCAGAAAATATTTTGATTAATTTTGTTGGCAAAATTGTTACACCATTAATTTTGCTTAAGGAAAAAATGATATTTTACATAGTTTTTAATTTCTTGTATTAACATTTCTCTTCACTTTGGATGTTTTCTAAACATTTAGGGTGTGGCACCAGATGCCCAGCTTGGTCCCTGAGTAACAGAGTCCTCTTTAATTAATAGTCATTCATCTATTTGGGACATTGTCCATTGTTTATGGCATCCAACACAAAATGTTACTATTGGGTTCTTAACGGCCTGTTGCTGGACTCTATCCTAAGCCACATGAATCCAAACCATATCCCACTTCGTTATAATTCATTTTAATTTTTAACCATCAGAGCCAAATTGAAACCCAGAACTTCCAAAGAAGTAATCGCTCAACACGGCGAATTTTCCATATGTGTGTTCTACAAAAATACATTTTTATCAAAATTATATAGTTTTGGAAGATGCAAACGTACTGCCACACAACATTTCAGGACACTAATTAGCACTAGGTTTTATTAATATGTTTGTGCAACGACCATGTTTAAATTGTCAGGTTTATGGAATTAAAAAGCAAACCATGCACTAATCTTCAGCAAAAATAAATGACTGGTTAAAGACTTAAAGAGTAGAAAAAGCACATGTGCACACACATGAATGTAATTATACTACAAGCATATTTTTACTTATATCTGTCGAGAGCCAGATGTCATGATTGTGTGGGTGGGATTCCAGTTTCGTATCTGGGAGGTCCTGAATTAAAACATTGCTCCCACTGATGCAGTATCCTTAATCAGCTTTTTTGTGATTTTCCTCAGTCCCTAGAAGAAAATTTTGGGATAGCACCTCAAATCATGCCACAACTGCCTCCTTCCATGTCCTTTCCAGTTCACTGTAAATCAACCGTTCCACCATTTGACACAATATAATATAAGTGTCACTAAATAAAGAATCGAATCACGGTCTTCCATGATGTGACACAGTTTTAGGCACGTTCGCAAAACTGTGGAGGGTGACTATTAGCTTTGTCATGTCTGCCTGTCTGTCCATCTACATGCAACAACTTGGCTCCCACTGGATGGATTTCCATTAAATCCGATACGTATTTTTTGAAAATTTGTTGAGAAAATTCAAGTTTCATTAAAATTGGACAAGAATAACGGGTACTTTACACGAAGACCTACACACACTTATGACAATATCTCACTGAATTCTTCTTAGAATGTTAAATGTTTCAGATAAAAGTTGTAGAGAAAATCAAGACGCACATTTTTTTAAAATTGTGCCGTGTATGAGATAATATGGATACATATTCTAGCGCCAGACAGGCCACAGATGACAATACAGTAAGGCCCATCAATATTGCATGCTGGATAACTATGGCTACAGATTCAGATTCAAATGGGTTATATTTTGGAACAAATGTTGCCAAAAATGTGTGAAAGCCTCAAGTTTCTTTGCAGGCACAAGTTGTCTGGGATGGACATGACGCTGTGTGATTATGATGGCCGGACTGCACTCCATCTGGCGGCAGCTGAGGGACACCTTGAATGCGTGGCTTTCCTCTTGGAGCACTGCAATGTGCCACACAACCCCAAAGACAGGTCAGTGCCATCTCAGAATGCAACGTTCCCTTTTCTTCGTTACTGAATATGGAGCATTCAATGACTGGTTGCTGTCTTCGTTGCTTTTTAATTTTCCTTCGTGCAAGTTTTCTCGCTTTCGCAGCACTGTAACTGAAGATTCCATTATTCTGGAACATGACACTGTGTTACTAGGTAATGACAGCCCGACATTTTAAGGGACCATACTGTCCTCATCTTCAAGGGTCGACATGTCCAAGAAGAACAATCTTTCTTCTTGGATATTTCTGTTCTGAACCAACAGACTAACCTTCACAAAACGTGGTATGAATGTCGTGTCACTGGAAGCCATCCTGATCCTGTAATTTTTTAACTCCCTACATCCCGTAATAACAAAGCACATGCACAAACTTATTAGGTGGGGGTGACATTTCCTGCTATTGACTACTGTGGTTACTGAATTTCCCGATGTTTTGTACTGCAGATTGCCTAACATGAAAGTATGTGACAATACAGCACTTAGCTTTGTGTGTGTGTGTGTGTGTGTGTGTGTGTGTGTGTGTGTGTGTGTGTGTGTGTGTGTGNTGTGTGTGTGTGTGTGTGTGTGTGTGTGTGTGTGTGTGTGTGTGTGTGTGTGCGCGTGTGTGTGTGTAGATATAGATATAGATATATATGCATATACATCTGCTGCGTGTGTTTTTCATCAAATCTGAGAGTGGCCAATTTTAATGGAAATTTATTTGCACATGCCAGATTTTGTTAAAATCAAAGAACAGTAATGCGTACTTGACACAAGAACGTTCCTGTATCCATGCATGGATCTCAAGTGTAACTGTCTAAATGTATGAGGACAACTGTTTGAAAACAAAATCTGCAGAGAAAAATAAACATATTTTCATCTCCAAACTTTTCTGTAAATCTTTTGGTTTTAGAGATAATTAACCCTTTAAAGACGGAATGTATCTGTTTTATATAAGGACTCAGTGCGTACCACACTGTAAACATTCTCCACCTCAGTTATAAAAACCAGTCTCTTAATGTTTTATAAGGCAAAAGTTGCTGTCTGTTCTGAGATCCGTACAAAACACATAAACGCAATGTGGGCACCACGTAGAATTTTTTAATGTTAAACCTGGTGGTATGTAAAGTTACCGCTAGGCTTCAAAAGGTTAAATTGAACGTATGTCATCACATAACTTGAGAAATATTGGACAAACAAAGGCAGCAAAATCTTAATGCTATGCATATATTCACCAACATTTTTTAAATTTAGTAATAATAGGCATGCTTATAATAAATTCTTCTCCCATTTTATCGAAATGAATTAAATTTTTGTATAAAATAAATTTTTAATTTTTAAATATTTAAATATTTCTCTCTGTTTGCAGGTGGGGAAACATGCCAATAACTGAGGCAAGAACATTTGGGCACCAGAAAGTAGTTGATTATCTGCAGCAGTGGGAGGTGGCTCATACGGAAGAATCAAACCAGGAGGAAGAACTGGCCATAAGGAAACAGGCATCAGAACAAAGCGTTCCTCTTCCACAGTGAGATATTTCATACTAACAGCAGAAATTACCAGATCTTGTTGAGATATAAGATTTCTCTTCAGATATGACATCTCAATTACAAGAGTCAAATATGCAACTTTACCAAATCCATTCCCTGCTAGTTTCAATTTCTATGAGGCCAGTCCCAACATTCCGTTATTGAAGGCACAGTACACGTTCCTTCAGAATAGGTCATAAAAACTAAACCCCACTTTCCTGTTACATATACTTCTAGTCCTACAGATATATCGCATCGTCGTCGTCATCATCATCATCATCATCATCATCATCATCATCATCATCATAATTATGACACCACACCACACACCATTTATGTTACCTCTTGTGCTAGTATGTGTATGTCTTATCAGAAACAAAATGTGAAATCTTCATAGTATGATGATTTATACACATTGTGGTCTTCTGTGATATGGCACCTACCAGATTACTGTCAGCATAGAGAAATGCCCCAACTAAGAGTTGAAAAGGTGTCAGTAACTATTTTGCAGCCAACAGAGTGCAACACCACAAAAGACTTGGATCTTGACCAGCACTGCTGTAGCTGCTGGTGAAGCTCAAGCATGTCATATTCTCCATTAATTTAACAATGTTTTGCACACCCATCATACAGCATCAAATAATATCACAATTGATAAGTAATAAATTGGAAAGGATGTCAAAAAATGAAGTCATGGCCTAATTTGAGGTACTGTATCATCATCTGCCTGAAGACAGTGAGAAAAAAAATAAAAACCCTCAATCAGAGTAGCTGATCTCCAAACCCACGTTTTGAACTGGATCCTCCCAAATACAAAATGGAAGTGCTACCCACTCAAGCACAAAATTTGGTATTTACTCTGTTCTATGTCATCTCAGTTTTTGATGCAGGCACAATAATCGTGTTTTGAGAAATGCGATTTGAATTTCATGTGAGGTGAACTTACATGTGACAAAATTAAATTCATTTTAAAAGATTCAACATACATTAACATACCAAATTCAATACAAAATTAGAACTTGGTTTGGGTATTTGGACATAAGGTTAAACTAATAGGGCTTATGACCTGCCATATACTTTTACCTTAATACAAAAAATACAAGTAACAAATTATAATTCTCTAATCATGTCTGTGAAAACCTTAACTGTTATTTGAGTTTCTCACAGCAGTTAACTATGGAGACTGTTGTCTTTTAGGACATGTCTCAATGCAGTCGAAGTACACTGACAATTCAGAGGATCATCTGAAATATGCAGCAGCACATCCCAGCAGACAGCAGTCTGTAAGAAACTTGGCAAGAGATCTTCCATTTATAAACGAAATAATTACTGTATTCCCTTGTTAAAAGTTTTGTCCACATGCATAATGGAACAACAAAATGTTTACAAGCTATACATCAGCACTTTAACTCTGTGATTATATTCATGTTTTTGCGCAGTCTATTTCTCTGTTGTTACTGTTATCAGTATTATAATTAAATAAGTGTTACACTAATCAATGCTTATAATTCTCAAAAGTCTGTCTCATCAAATATACTCAATGCTATGTTGTAACAATGAACAAATTAACATATTTTTTTTGTGATGTAACCCTGCAGTGCCATCCTGCAAGTGGGACACTACAAGAACAACTGCTAAGTTCTATATCATACTGGAAATATATAATCCAAGACACAGAGGAAAAATTATATCAAACTTTGGAATCACAGGTCTCAATAAATACAGAAACAAATTTACAGAATACACACAGCAGATCATTATTTTATCTGACAACTATTGACTGACTTCTTTACCACATTAGCATAGCCTATTCAAGTGACCTCCCACATGTGCAACACAGTAGCAACATAAAAGTGACTAGTGATAGCTGCCAGATAAAATGATGACCCTGTGTAACATACTGGGTAGTGTTGTGATGCGAGAGGAAACATCATACACTGTACATTCAATTATATTGTACATAAACTGCTGTATATATTTTGAATCCTGGTAATAATAGTATTAAAAAATGCATTGCCCTAGCAGCTTGCATGTGTGATTCTCACTGACACTAGTGTAACATATGAAAAGGTGTAGCAATAATTTAACTCTGTCAATTAGACTTGCCTAAAATATCCCGAGATAATTTTATAGCTGTATTACATGTATAAAGTGCGTAAGCTATCCATATATTCTCAACATTTTGGACAGATGGATATGAAGACAGGAATATGAAAAAATAATAGTCCACAGTCACACTGGCATAAATGCTGTTCCAGCCAATGTGTAATGCAGTGGGTCCTTGATGTGTGTCAGTTACACAGCAGGAAGGTGCAACTTATTTTGAAATTACGTATATAGGGGAACGTTTCCATGTAAAAGTCATGTGAGTAATATACATAACAGAACTTACATTCAGCAATATCTTGGCCTCCTGTGACATAAAACAAACTGGGACAGAGAAGAATCAGAGAGTGTGCTGAAAACAGAGGCAAGGATGGCACAGCCGCAAAACACAAATTTGCCATTTTCAGCACAATACTGTATGACATAAAAACGCATGAGGAGTTTTTTACCCATTTGATTCACAAATAATTTGATATGTTGGGAAATATACATGTAGAGGCCAGACATATTTGGGCCATCGTATACTGGTATGTAAAGAAAATGGCATTCTAATTTGTCATTCTTTTCATTAAGTTCCAGATTATTTCAAAATAATAACAGTACTTTATACATTACAAATACATCCTGCACTTCCAGTTACATAGTGAGTAGGGTAAACATAACCAGTTACATGACATACCTCATTTCTTGATACAAGACTTAATTCGCCATGAAACATGATACATGTTCCATGGTTGATATTCAAATTTCTCTATAGATGGCTCATTTAAATAAAAAATTGGATTATGTTTACCCAACAGACATAAGAAGTGTTCCACTCAGTGTTCTAACTGTTAATATGTGTTACTTAAAGATTTACTGATAAGGGTCTGCTCAGATTAGTTTTATTTTTGGCAATGTTTTATTATTTATAGAAAATTCCATTTCTTTTTTTCACAAACTAGCAATAAAAGAACTCTGTGAGTTCTGTTTTTCTTGGGTATGACACTGTGTCATTGGGTGATTGGTTCACAAAGTTTCAAAGGAACATGTGTCTTCATCTTCATAGGTCCAGGGCACTACGTTCCTTTGAAATGTGAGAAATCGCTTACCCAGTGACACCATGTCGCATTCAAGAATAATGGTATCTTCAGCCACACCACTGCAAAACCTTGTAACTTGAATATAAAACGTCCAACACTTCCAAACACACAATCCCCAGTTCCTCAAAACTTTCTTATATAAAAGATGTCAGTTTATGCTCACAATCATCATCCACCAGCTAACTAACTAGCTAACTAACTAACTAACTAAGTAACTAACTAACTGACTAACTCTATGGATCAAAGTCCTTTTTGAGAAGCTAACCGTTCTTCAGCAAGTCAAGAAATTCCCTGCATTTTATGGAATTTGAAATTTCATTACCATGTCAACCACAGCCTGCCACCTGTCCCTATCCCAAGCCAGACCAAATCAGTCCATGCCCTCACAACTGATTTCTTTAAGACTTAGTCTAATATTATCCTCCCATCTACACCTATGTCTTCCAAGTGGACGCCTTCCCTCAGCTTTCCCCACCAAAATCCTATATGCACCTCTCCTCTCACCCCAAAATGTGCCAAATGCCTCACTCACCTCACTCTTTTTGATCACTCAGATAATATTTGGTGACGAGTACAGACCATGAAACTCTCAGTATGCAGTCTCCGCCAGTCCCCTGTTACCTCCTCCCACTTAGGCCCAGATATCTTCCTCAGAACCCTATTCTCAAACACCCTCAGCCTGTGTTACTCCCTCAATGTGACAGACCATGTTTCACACCCATATAAAAAAAAACACGCTAAATTGTAGTTCTGTATACTTTATAATCTTGATATTTTTGGACACACAAAATATGTGTTATTAGTTATATTAATTATAAAATAACACTTGAACATAATGTAGACTATAAACCTTATGACACTGCTGAAGTTCAGACCTGCTGGTGTGCAATAATGTTGTAGCTTATCTGTATCATAAGAAGGTTTGTTCTCACTGCTGGCAAAGACTCAGAAATTTGGACAATAATTAACTTAGGAGGAAATGTCCTCTTTTTTTCTTTATATGTGTTGTGATACCACGGTGGCTTTAATAAATGTTGTAGCTATATTAATAATGTATATCACCAAACAGTATTGTAATTGGCAGTTATTAATGTGACTGTTCTAAAAGAACAATAAAACAGGCAGCACAGCTAACTTCTGCACTATTAGTCCAAACAATCCAAATCCACGAAGCACAATCCTCCTTTAGAAAATAACAGTCACTCTGGTAGTCAAGAAATTCACCACATTTTGTGGAACCCAAGTGTTCATTAGCACGATCAGATGTCTCCACCGCCGGTCCACCCTACACCAGGTGAGTCTACTCTTAATCCACATACCCAATTTAAGATCCATTACAATTTAACCCTCCTATCTAAGCTTAGACTTTAGATTTCCAAGTTGACTGTTCCCCTTCATGTATCACAGTGTTATTAACAAACACGAGTGTATTCCACATGTTCATTAGCTTTAAACGGGACCTTTCAGTTGTATGGATCTTGCGTGTCATTCTGTGTTTCAGGAACACAGTCATCTCCTATCATTATTTCTGGCAAAGGCAAGACACTCATCATCATCATCATCATCATCATCATCATCATCATCATGTTGCTGTATTTTGTTACAGGCCATTTCTCTCTGGTACTTCTCTTGAACCAGCGGCGATCCCCACCGCTCAGGCTTCCAGTTTCAGACTGCAGTACTTTCTGCATTATGTGTGATGTTCCAAGTACAGCTGTCTTCTGCAGCGAATCTATTGAATTATTTCCTGCTATGGCTTCTAAATTTTTCCTTAAACCTCTTGTTACTATTCCGGTGGCTCCAATTATCACAGGTATAATCATACATTTCATGTTCCACATTCGCTGTATCTCTGTACATAAACTCTTGTATTTTAGTTTCTTTTCTGCCTCATTTTGTGTGACATTTCTGCCTGTTATTAACAGTAATTTTGCATCTGCATTTTGTCCATGTCTTTGGGTTCCTCTCCCTCCATACCTCGCATGCTGCCTTATAGTTTTCCCCCAGTGTCTTCTCTTTGATGTACATGGAACACCACAACACTCCCTTCATCTCCTCTTGGCTCCATCGGACACGTTTATTCCATTTCTTTCCATTTTCTTGCTCGGCTCTGACATTAGGTGGGATTTGAGATGGTCCACGTGAGTTTCCTCAGTGTGGTTACCATTATCTTCAGGGCTGTTAGAGGACCTCTGCTCTTTCCTCCTTCTTGTTTTTGTATCATTTTGTTTCCTAGTCTCCATCGCTGTGCCACGAGTAGCTAGGGACATATTCCGTCCGCTGTGGTATAGCCCCGCCTGCCACAGTAATGCTGCTCGAAACTGAGGGTCGCCTCTTCTCGGAGTTCACTGTTCTTGGTTTCCTACCCTCCACCACAGATGCGCCTGTAATCTCTCAGCACAGTAGTGTACACCTTGGACTAGGGGATTATTTTTTTGAGGTTTACTCCTCTAGATCCGCTGTGTTCTCTGAACCTTTTAAAGCCTAGCGGTAACTTTACATACCACCAGGTTTAACATTAAAAAATTCTACGTGGTGCCCACATTGCGTTTATGTGTTTTGTACGGATCTCAGAACAAACAGCAACTTTTGCCTTATAAAACATTAAGAGACTGGTTTTTATAACCGAAGTGGAGAGTGTTTACAGCGCGGTACGCACTGAGTCCTTATATATAAAACAGATACGCTTCGTCTTTAAAGGGTTAATCAACAGGGCTACCTCTTGAAGGATGTGATTCTTCATCACGCACGGACGATCCTGAGCATAGAGAGGCTGTGTATTCGCATCATATGCCCCTGGAGAGGGTGAGGGTAGATTCCTAGACCACTCCTTAGCCCTTTACTATTTTATTATTATTATCGTCATCATCATCATCATCATCATCTCCTTTGTGCAGGGTATTCACACTAATATACCTGAAACAAACCATGTTTCTAGGGTGCACAGTATCGCAGCTATTCCGTGCGTACTGTTAATGGTGCATATAGCGGTCTTCAATATTTGTGCTTCTACATTAGCATGTTCTGAATAATTATTATTATTATTATTATTATTATTATTATTATTATCCGAATTTCTCACTTCTCAGCTTTAGCTGGGAAATATCCACCTATCCTGGGATGTATCATCAACAGGATTTGGCTCGGTGGTCTTATGTGTAATTTAGGAAATTTCTTATAATTGAACATGTGCCAAGAATTACCACTTTCTGCATTTGTATATATGTGTTTGGGTGCATTAAAATGCCCAAGTTGCGTATGACAACCGATGTTAGCTTTTGCGGTCTGTAATTCATCCACTTTCCCAGTTGGTGTCGCGTTTTGGCTAGAGATATTAATGCTACACGTCAGAAGTAACGTCAGTTTAACAAACAGGATAAGACACAGTTTATTTGTTTTGTGGAAAATAAGCGAAAGTCCATTTTCTGTCCCAGATACGCACACCTTCCCGAACCTCCTGCACCACCCCCCCCCCCTGCCCCTTCCCAAGCGCACTAATACCGACCTAGATGCAACGACTAGTCATGACCTGTCACCTATACACAACCGTTAGAACTACGTAGCGTTGTATTCCGGAAGCGTCACTAGGTGGTAAGAAGGCTTCTTATGCGTAGCGTTTTAACTTCTAATCATATAATACATGCTACAGTTAACCTTTTAAAGCCTAGCGGTAACTTTACATACCACCAGGTTTAACATTAAAAAATTCTACGTGGTGCCCACATTGTGTTTGTGTGTTTTGTACGGATCTCAGAACAAACAGCAACATTTGCCTTATAAAACATTAAGAGACTGTTTTTATATCCGAAGTGGAGAGTGTTTACAGCGCGGTACGAACTGAGCCCTTATATAAAACAGATACGCTTCGTCTTTAAAGGGTTCATACACGACTGGTGGCAGTAACAGATGCAATTAACTTCGCGTAACTGTTGGAATATAAAACGTAAGCAAAAATATAAAACGCCTGCTGTGTATTACGCCCCATATTGTAAGGTATCAGTGATTTAGCAAGGCGTGGATGTTTGAAGTAAGATACGAGACAGTATCTGTAACATCGCTTACGATCTACATATTGTCTCTCTTATCCAGTTGCTGCAGATTATTCAATTTTTGCGATGGACTTATTGGTCCATTGTTTTTGTATTTACAGTATTTTGTTGTATTGTTGCGTTAAACGAGGAAATGGATAATCAACATAGTACCTATTAATCGCACAGAAATTACACGTGTACATGCACATAAAAAGTACCAACAAATGCACTTTCTTTATTATCAACTAGTATTTCCCGACATATGTTTCGGCGTCTAACGTCGCCATGATCAGGACTCCGAAACATATGACGGGAAGCACTAGTTGATGATAATAAAGAAAGTGCATTATTTGGTACTTTTACATATATACTGCAAAATGCACGGTGGTAACTACATAAAGTTTGCAAGTGTACATGTTCCACGGTGTTCCTGCCGGTCAATAGGATAAACGTTGCTTGAAATAGTGAGCTTGCGTGTGACTACTTACTGCAGAAAATAATTGCTAATATCACTCACACGCTGTGGACAGACGGCAGGGCTGCTTTCGACGAGGCGGTATAACGTTGAGTTCGTTACGATTTTTCGCTCTTCGTGAGTTTACCATATGGGCGACATTATTTTTACTGGTCACAGTTTCATTCATGGATCTCGTTGCACGTCTCACCGGGCTCGAATTTTCACACAATTACAGTAGGTTATCTAAAATTCAGTCTTATGACTGTGCGTGATTTCAGGCTTCCGCCGCCGTGCAAATGAGATCTTCTCTCTTCTGGGATGTTACGCAACGTGGATTGGTAGTTACCGACGTTTCGGGGCAACCTACCTCTCTCATCTTTAAGGGTCAAGCAGTCCTGAAATGTCGGTAACTACCAATCTACGTTGCGTGACATCCCAGAAGAGGGGAGATATCATAATTACTATTTTGAACTGCACAATTTCACATAATTACAGGCTATGGACTCCAGAGCTACGGCTTGACCACAGAGCGCATACAATTCTTTGTCAAAATGTTTCATGCGTTTTTAGTCATGATATTCCCTGTTTATTGCGCCTAAGGAGCAATGTGTTGCACCGCATACATAACACGGGATGGACGCTCCGGGGTTCGAATCCCTGGCAGGGGGTAAAATATTCTTCTCTTAAAGTCAAAACACATTCCGCGCAGTTGCTTTACACAGACAAGTTTTACTACCAGCCACTCCAGAAAGTGTTTTACGCTCCTACATGTTTCGGCTACGTGCTGTAGCCATCATCAGGGAGCCAATATTACAAAGACATGAGCGGCGTACTGCAGGTGCGCACCCAGACTGTTTTCTTGGGGGGGGGGGGGGCGCTGACCGTGCGGCTATGTATAATTCTTTTGATTTTAAAAATTATGTTACAAAAACCATGCTGTAAGTACAACACAACGCTGTCTGCAACTGCATTTATATACATACGAATATAACTACGCCTTCCATGACTCACTCACAGTGTCCTGTCTTCTTGCCTATTTTTATTTTATGAATTTACTTTTTCAAAATTCTAATGTACTAGTCATCAGCCGATTTCAGTGGCTGATTTCAGCTGAAGGGAAAATCACATAAAACTTTTCATATCATAGCTACACAATGTCTTTTTTAAATTTCGGTTTTGGGGGGGTTTGGGGGGCCGGAGCCCGGCACCCCCCCCTTGGGTGCGCCCCTGGCGTATTGTACGTCAATGAATATTAATATGTACATTAACTTTATACACAACAGTTATCCGCTATATAGTACCACTAAAATTGTGCGCATTAAACTCTATCTGTGCCTAGAAGCTCCCCTTATTCTGTGAGAATCTCTTTACAAGTTCATGGACTGCATATTCAGTGAAATTGTGGTTTCCTGGTAGCTTTCGAGAGCTGCAATAGAAAAGGCTGGGTCAGTATAAGAGCTACCAATGCAAATCAGAGCTGGGGGGGGGGTGGAAACGGTCAAATGTATCGATCGAAATCACGAAGGACTCCATAGTAGTATATGAATACACCAGCAGACCTCAACAGACAACATGGCGTGACGAGGTCCTTTTGGAACGCTGTACCGGTCCCTACTTATTCCGGTGATAAGACATTTGTATAGAGGAATGGTAGAACGGTAACGGACACAACATAACGTATATATTCGAAAAAAAAAGTCTTCACAGTGCGCCTTTGTCCCAAACCAAAAAATAATGTGGCACTATAAAGAAGTACAAGCACATAAACCCACTTCCGAAGTTGTACGTACAGAATGGGTTGGTCTTTCTGTAATCAAGCACTGACAGTCCGTAATTACATTTCCCCAGTTCGTAAAGTGACGTGTACACTACGTGTGGCTATATTTAATAAGCCAGTACATACTTTATTACAAACTGGGAAACCCGCGATATCCATACAATCACCTTTCTTTTGACAGCTCCTACTTGCCAGGCTTGCCTATCAGAATACATTTCACAAAGAATGGTGTAATTATGGCTTGTGTAAACTGAAACTGGTCCGTTGTTTCGGCAGACGATTGTATCAGACTGCTGTCTATCGACGACAATGTTCAACTAATAGCATGTGCGTGATACATGTGTATACAGTCGCGTATTGTTGCTAACAGTGTGGTCGAATAGAACATAAAAATATTACACGCTGGTACAATGGGCATGTGCCTGGTGAATAACGCGTATGGGCAAAGTTCCTAATTCATATCACTTAAGTTGTGTTGTTAAAGTGGTCACATTAAGAAAGTTATAAAAAGAATGGGGAAAACGGAAATACAGGATATCGTTTAGTTCAGCCTTTTGGAAAACTTCATTTGGAAGACGGTGAAAGCATGTAAGAATACTATTAAAGTGGAACTTTACAACAGAGGTTGTAAGAAAATGAAGAGGACGGAAGTGGTTCAATACAAAGTCTTCTTTATTTTCGTTTTTTTTAACTCAGTGACACTTTATTAACTCACCACGCTAGGCCCATATGGGGTTGAATTTTTAGATACATGCTATTATTAAATGGGAAGAATGGCTGAAGAAATATCACAGCATTTTACGGTTTACAGAGGAGAATGAGGGAAGCTACGAGAAGCCTTTTTCAGGCAGCCCGTCTCCGAGTTGAGACCGGAACACAGGACGAGTTGAATATGGAGAAATAAGGGTAACAAGAACAATTCTATTAGGCTACTCTCAAGAGTTTCTTCGCTAGGTGCCACCCACAGTACTAGGGTTCTTTGGCTAAACGCCTACGTGCTTCATCGCTGATATACTGGGATTCCAAACCCAGTCCGTCCACCCCGTAGCCTAGCAACTATACGGACGATGCTAGTGGGGCAGGGTCTCCTCATTATGGCGGCTTCACGATCACACTCACACACACACACACAGTCGGTAGGACTCCTTTGAACGAGTGATCAGCCCGACACAGAGACCTCTACCTGACAACACAACACTCCTAAGAGACAAACTTCCATGCTCGCGGCAGGATTCGAACCCGAAATTCCAGCAAGCGAGAGGCCGCAGACTCACGCCTTAGACCGCGCGGCCACTGGGATTGGCTCCGGTATAAGATATAGATATAGCAACTCATTAGTCAGGTATTTTTAATTTAGTCTTGTTACTTAACAGCCACATTTGTAGTATCGTCACCGGTATTCACTATTGTATTACAGAATATTAAGTTCACACCGAAATATTACGCGCAGCACGTAACAGTCGGTCTCCACATGCATATCTGTTATCAAATTCAGCTTGTTTTATTTTATCATTCCTTGCGCGGTAAATCAATTATTTATAGCGTTTGTTTCTGTTAACAAAACAAAATATTTCATGTACTCTAATTACAAGCAGATGCACATCAGTAAATACGAAGGCAAAATTCTGGTCACATATCCAGTCTATCAGCACGCTCCTGCTGTGCCAGTGTCAGACAAGCAACCCGCTGGAACAAAAACCAGCCCACAAATTACGTCACCAAAAGCGGCATATATTTCAGTGATGTTACCACACAGCACACTGCGATGACGTTTGTTGCAATTATGCCGTTTGGGCAGCCTCCAACGGCATAACGTTCATACCAAGTTTTATTAAGATCGATCAAGTTTGAAAGTTATATCATGGTCGTGTCATTAGCGTAAATGACAGTTGAACCCGGTTATAACGTCATGAAAGGGACTGAATATTTTGTGTCATTATAAACTAGTGTTGTTATAACCAAGGAGTACAATGTTGTGGTTAACAGTGAGGAATTAATTGGTACCACAGAATATCTGACGCTATAGACGAGGTTCACATAAACAGATATCGTTATAACCGAGTTCGATTGTATTTCATTAAGAAAGTGAGATAAAAACACGCAGCCTTTTTCGATGCAACCTTTTCGTAGAAAGCGTAATACCAATATGGCGACCACGCGAAATCTAAATGTTTAATGTGATATTGATAAATAATGTACCATAATTTGAGGTTGTGGAATCTGCATTGGGTGTAGTGTAAATAGAGTGTATTAAATACAATAATTATTGATATAAATATTTGATTGCCGCACTATATTTATTGAAACATCTCAAGGAAACAAGTCAAATATTCTTCCAAGAACTTCTCAGCGTCATTTCGTTGGACAAGCTTGTAACGTAATTAAATCCAACAAGCGAACTGTTTGGTGTGTGGGCAACTACATTCTGTCACGTGACATGAAATAAATTTCGAAGCGAATTTATGAAAGTGTCAACGATGAATCCGAACGTCGCCAGTGAAAAACTGAAAAAAAAAGTGCCCTTATTTTCTTGTCTTCATGCAATAAATCTATGAACAAAGAAGGACATACTGCAGACTGAAATTACGATGTTATGAGGCAGACGCTGCAAATGGCATCACTGACATATTCCACGTGACATGTCACTCACAAATAAATAGCCTACTTTTGATGTTCTTCCTTCTACACTTCTTCAGAAGCGGGGGGGGGGGGGGGGG
>BLKM01000913.1:177303-216555 GCA_013340265.1 Coptotermes formosanus | reverse complement strand
GGGTGGGGGAGGTACGCTTATCATGAGGCGGTTTATTTTCACGAAAAAGCTTACGAACTACATGCTATTGGGGACACTTCCAATTCAGTAGCAACATGCCAGACGCGCGAAAATCTGAGGTGTAACGACATTAGTGCCACATACTTTAGGGTCCTTAGATGGTGTATGGTTAATAGATCCTGAAAATATGTGCAGCTTTTGTTAAGGTAATATTTTTTGTGGACTATAAAGTAGCAACATGGCGGCTGCGCGAATAATATCTTTAGCTTTGTGTTTTATGTCGATATACAACGAACAGCTCGCGTTAGGTAATTACGTTAGAGAGCTATATGACAAACATACCTACACGCTCTTTACAAAAGGAATATTTTGTACGTAAACAGTCACAAAACATGGCGACGATGCGAAATGTGGGATTACACCCGACGAGTTAACGTGTACAAAATATTCGTTTAGTAATGAGTTGTGAGTGTTGAGATTTTCACAAAAGAGTGGTTGAGGATTCAGTTGTTGTAACTCTATGTCCTTGAAGATCGAGGCAATATGTTCGTTCGAAACGTCAGGAACTGATTACCCAGTGATATGGCGTCACATACCAGAACGGAACACTCAAGAAATATATTCACAAAAATTAAATAACAACAATGCCACTAACAATAGCAATACCAGTAACAGTAACGATAGTAATACCAATACATCGTACGAACTCGATACCTGTGTAATAATTTAGGCAGTCTTTATGAGTCATTTTTGGAACACCGTGTCATGTAAAGCGTATTTTATCACTTTATGTACAATTTATTTGCGTCGTCATTTTTAACGTGTTTATAAATGTCATTTTATTGACTTCAGCCCGACGCACACTTGCGGTGGCACGCAATACAAAACAGGAGTCCCCCAGACTATTCGGTCGCAACATGAACGCGAAGACTGGTGTCTGGCAGATACGTAAGAACAACAGTGCGCGTGGCGTGTCAAAATCGGCACAGATGGATCCATTCGGTTTGCGGAATCTCCCGCTAGATGCTGCTGTTACTCCTGAGCAGTATGACGTTTTCTACACCAATATGGCGCCTGCATTGGAGCTCCTGAGGGCCATTGGAGCCCTGCCAATTAGGACCCTTCCTGTCAACAGCAATGCTGCTTCTGGTAACTAACATGAGAATTCATATGCTTTGACAGAATTGCAGCTTGATGAACAACAAAGTGGAGACACGGCAGCTCGGTCAGTACAGCGACTAGGCAGGGGTTGGACAATCGAGGAGGCGGGGCAGGCGCCACAAAGTTTCTCTTCACCAAGATGTATAGAGGCTCAGCGCCGCACCATGCGTCGTATTCAATGGGTATATGGGGCTGTTTCCCCCGAGGTAAAAGCAGCCGAAGCGTAAAGCTGCCATTCATTTCCATTTAGTACTAAGGTTAAGAAGACTTAACGCTGTACGTGTCCTCATCCCTCCTGTCAGCGAGCCTTTCCGATTTGAGCCCTTTTTATTAAAATAAAAATAACGTAACGTAACGTAAACTTTCTATTCAGTGGTACGCCAGCAGCAAAGTTTGACAACCCCTGCTTTAGACTACTGGCATAGCTGTTCCATGCACTGTGACTGTTGGCCTGAAGAAATTTTTATGGAAAACAAACCCAAAGAGAACTAAGGAACACAAATTTTCACAACATTTGGCAAGTACAAAATTCTGACGAATAGGAATCAGCAGTCTATTGGCGAGGTCTTGCAAAAATAATAAACACTTTATTATACAAAACTTAGACAACTCTTTTATAAAATAAAAACAATTACGAATATTTCATTATGGTGTGAAGTATTTTGTTTACCAACGCATAAATGATAAACAGGAAAAAAATTAAAGTTGTCCCTGTACACGTCATGAAGGCATACACAGGGAGTAGAGATACAGCTCCACTCATTCTTCACCTCAGCAATAGATAAACGCAAATGGTTAAATTCACGCCCCAGTAACTTTACCCGCGGAAAGGAAAGGTACCCACTCAATAGGAGGGTGTGTGGACCCCAAAGCCGGTCTGGACGTTTTTCCCTTGCCGGAATTCGATCCCCGAGACCGTCCAGCCTATTCACTGTACTGACTGAGCTATGCTGTAAATGTGAACAGACTTTAAGCTTTTAAAGCCTAGCGGTAACTTTACATACCACCAGGTTTAACATTAAAAAATTCTACGTGGTGCCCACATTGCGTTTATGTGTTTTGTACGGATCTCAGAACAAACAGCAACTTTTGTCTTATAAAACATTAAGAGACTGGTTTTTATAACCGAAGTGGAGAGTGTTTACAGCGCGGTACGCACTGAGTCCTTATATAAAACAGATACGCTTCGTCTTTAACCTTTTAAAGCCTAGCGGTAACTTTACGTACCGCCAGGTTTAACACTAAAAAATTCTACGTGGTGCCCACATTGCGTTTATGTGTTTTGTACGGATCTCAGAACAAACAGCAACTTTTGCCTTATAAAACATTAAGAGATTGGTTTTTATAAACGAAGTGTCGAGTGTTTACAGCGCGGTGCGCACTAAGTCCTTAAATAAAGCAGATACGCTTCGTCTTTAAAGGGCTAAAAGAATTCCGACGATACACAATAGGCGTCAGTAGTATTTTGGACTTCGACCTTCTTGGGGTCGTTGTACCGCGACATTTCGAAAATTCTGTTTTCGTTTTCACGTGGAAAGAGGTGGAAGGAGAGAACCTAATCCGGTGGGGCCGTTAGAAAGGACTTCCCTTTATTGGCATATGCATACACACGTACATAAGCGCAACTTGGCTACTAACACTGGAAGGGGCGGGGGGAGGGAATTGACCATTGGTGTTAGGAACTTCATTTTACAAAGAAGTGAAATTTGAAAGAGGGAGGAGTTGGTCCCATAAAACGCAAATTTTTTATTTTCTTTTTTCTGTGTGTTTTTATTATTACTCAATTTAATAAACAAAAAAACTATTTTCCTAGTCTGAAAAAATACTGGCCGGGGGGGTGCATATGCTGCCTCTTGCGCGCCCCCCTCCAAGTTACGCCTATGCACACATATGCCTGCATGCTGCACAGATCAGTCCATCAGTGTCGACGTTACCGCATGTGACGTGACAGTTTCAGGATGCAGACGGTTCTTCTGCCCAGTGATGCTCTGGTCGGCGTGTATGTACGCCGGGCTGATCACAACCCTCTGGTTCGCTTACAGTCAGGGCTTCTTCGACAACGTGGACGAAAAGTCCTTCGAGAACGCAATTCGGCGGTACCAAGACCTTGCTTACCATCTCATCGACCTGGCGGTGCCGATTAACAACTGGAGGGAAGCCCGGATGGTAGCAGCTTATATGGCGAGTTGGTCCGCCTTCCAGGTCATCAATAATTGATAAATTTATTTATTTATTTACTTCTTAACCTTTAAAAGCCTAGCGGTAACTTCACATACCACCAGGTTTAACATTAAAAAATTCTACTTGGTGCCCACATTGCGTTTATGTGTTTTGTACGGATCTCAGAACAAACAGCAACTTTTGCCTTATAAAACATTAAGAGACTGGTTTTTATAACCGAAGTGGAGAGTGTTTACAGCGCGGTACGCACTGAGTCCTTAAATAAAACAGATACGCTTCGTCTTTAAAGGGTTAAATTGCCTTTATTTGTATCATTATTATATATGTTTTTAATTTACTTATTTGTAAAGAAACGATGAAGTTCGCCCTGTAACCTGCCATGAAAGCACAGAGAGGGAGTAGAAGTATAGCTCTACTCTTTCTTTCACCTCAGCACTAGATGGGTTGTGTGGCCAACGCCACACCCCGGCCGTTTTACCCCCGAAATTGACCCTACCTATTGCATAGGTGGTTGCGTGGGCCCGAGGGCCGCTCTTGACGGCTGCGGAAAATCTCGCCCTTCACTGGGATTCGATCCCCGGACCTTCCAGCATGTAGTGACTCGCTATACCGACTGAGCTATCGTGGCCCACACTTGTAACAATGTTATTTATTATACAGATTCAAATATTGTGGAATATAACGTCCCATCGGCTCGTATATAGTTACCGACTTTTAAGGTGCTGCTGTCTTCACATTTTGGGTCAAACTATGCATTATTCTTGCATTGCTTAGACCACGGAGCGTCCAGTCTTTCTGGCAAAGGGCCACATCCGTTACTGTATAGGCTGGTTCGCGAACCACACTTGTAAAAACCCCAATAAATGTTAAAACTAACCGCCTAAGTTACTGTGCAATTTTCATTGCGTAATTTACAAATATGGCCGCCGACCGCATTACAGAACCTGGCAGACCGCGGATTGGACATCCCTGGTTGATCCTCAAAGAGTGAGGTAGTAACCTCCTCCAGAACATCGGTAGCTACCAGTCGCTACAGCGTGAAATCCCAGACGACTACAGTAGTCGTCAGCACCGCTGTGAGAACCTAAAATCTCGCAATCCCACTTATTCTTTATTTATGGTTGATTTTAGGACGTTTTCAGCAGTACATACTACACAGAGTCAACTGGTTGGATGGTTAACGAATAATGAATTAGGAAGTGGAAGAAAATCCTCACACCTTAAATCTCCCTTGACATTTCCAAAGAAATGCTGAGGACACCGACGATAAACCCCAAGTCGGAACCTCCAAAACGAAACGCTAGCCACTCGACCATGTCTTTGTGTTCCAGTCTCACTACCGCGTTATAACGGGGCGCGCTCTGGAGATAAACTTTAGGCGACAGTCCACGGCGTTTATCGTCGTGTTGATCATGGTGACATGCGGACGGGAAACCTTGTACCAGGTACTGGAGGACGGCCTGAAGAACTATTTGGCCCTGGCGGCGTACTGGTACCAAACGTTAATACGTGACACCATGGGTCTCTTATGGTACTTACTGTGCCGCCTGCTACAGAAAACTGCTCAACACATGGCCGCTAGCTTTCAGAAGGTAGGCGCAAACTCCCTCGTATTCTGTGGTCTGGGTTAGCTTTATTTTGCAGTTAATATGCGTCTAAGGTAATACAGCCGTAAGGTAAAGAAAGACGTGTGGAAATTGGAGATACAACTGTGAAAGACACTGACGACACAAGGGCCGAACAGCGCATGCCGATGTAAAAATGTGGTTACTATATGTACCACCAGCTTTAACATTCAACAATTCTACGTTCTGCCCACACAGTGTATTTATGTGTTTTGTGTGGATCTCAGAACAAACAGCGATTATTTCCATATACAGCATTAACTGACTGGTTTTTATAACCGAGACGGAGTGTGTTTACTGCGCGGTACGGACTGAATCTTTAAATATACGTTCTGCCCACACAGTGTGTTTATGTGTTTTGTGTGGATCTCAGAACAAACAGCGATTATTTCCCTACACAGCATTAACTGACTGGTTTTTATAACCGAGACGGAGAATGTTTACTGCGCGGTACGAGCTGAATATTTAAATAAATGAGGTTAATCGAAGTATTTCAAGGTTTAATGTGCTAAAGCCTCTCAGTTTCTGTGTGAGCCATGGGAAGTTTATACAACACAGTTTCTTACACGATCAGGTTATGTCCACGTACAACAGACAACAGTTCCCTACCCAGTGATGCTATTGGTTATGCAGGATGTAGACACTGCTGCACGCCCCAGTCTGGTAGTCGCACGTTACAACGCCCTGTGGCTGCAGCTGAGCCGCGTGGTGCGTCAGACCGGGGTGGCTACGTGCTATACGTATGGCTTCTACGTGCTCTACCTGTTCCTAATGCTCACTGTGTCCATGTACGGGCTATTATCGGCTCTGACAAAGGGCTTTGAGCCCAGCCACGTCTACCTGGTGGGCGACACCCTCATTACTGGAACCGAGCTCTACATCATCTGTGACGGTGCCAATTCCGTCACCCGGGAGGTAAGTGCAGTGAGTTACCCTGGTGGTAACCGAAGCTTTACCCGGGTGGTAACCAGGGTTGTGGAGTCGGGAGTCGGAAGGAATTTTAGGCGGAGCCGGAGCCGGAGTCGGTAAAAATGTACCGACTCCGACTTCAATTCAAAACCTTAACTAGCGACTCCAACTCCAGAGCCCTGATAGCTACAGTAACCATTAGACTTATACTTAAGAATAGGTTATAAGTCAAAAAAGTAGCCTGGTGATTCACGTGGTGGTGATGAAACGTCTTACAGGTTTACCGTTATTAATACATATTGAGCTTTTATGAAGGAGTTGGAGTCGGAAGTTTTGTGTACCGACTGCACAGCCCTGGTGGTAACTACCATGAGATACCCGGGAAGTACTTACAATGAGTTACTCGGTAGGGGAACTGCAGTAAGTAATTCGGCAGGTTAACTGCAGTAAATTACCCAGTGGTAAGTACATTGAGTTATCTGGATGGTAACTGCATCGAATTATCTGGGAGGTAACTGCAATGACTTACCCGGAAGGTAACTGCCATAAGTTACCCCCGAGGTAACTGCAGGAAGTTACCCGGGAAGTAACTGAAACGAGTTAAACGGATAGTAAATGCAGTGACCAGGAAAAAAAGGAATATCTCGTTTACATGTTCGCTGTTGTTTTGAAATGTTGGTGTTCCTGTCGTGTCTTTTACATTAAATTTAAGTGCAATTTCCGTGGTTGTCTTAATATCTTTTTACAAAATTTTGCGTTCAATACACGCTTAAAGCTACAGGGTCGTTATTTTATCTGACATATTTTGTCAGATAAAATAATGATACTATATACGCACATAAATTAGCATTACTGATGGAGTATTACTGTGTTGTGATGTAATCACTGCGAGGAAAGCGTTATTCAAACAGGTCACATCACGTTTGCGGACAGACTCGAAATGCATCAGCCAATGTCTGACACACTGGTACCGGGGAGCCAAGTCTCATGGATCAACCCCTCTACATCTCTCTCGAGCTGCTACGTGTTTACTTCCAAACCTCCATTTATATTTACAGTAGCCATGCAGTTTATTTAACATCGTGAAGAGCTGTGATTACACAGCGCTGGATGCTGGATGGTAAAGAAATGGAAAGGATTTGAAAGGCTGCAGTCATAGCTTAACCCTTTAAAGCCTAGCGGTAACTTTACGTACCATCGGGTTTAACATTAAAAAAATTCTACGTGGTGCCCACATTGCGTTTATGTGTTTTGTACGGATCTCAGAACAAACAGCAACTTTTGCCTTATAAAACATTAAGGGATTGGTTTTTATAACCGAAGTGGAGAGTGTTTACAGCGCGGTACGCACTNCATTAAGAGATTGGTTTTTATAACCGAAGTGGAGAGTGTTTACAGCGCGGTACGCACTGAGTCCTTATATAAAACAGATACGCTTTGTCTTTAACCTTTTAAAGCCTAGCGGTAACTTTACATACCATCGGGTTTAACATTAAAAAATTCTACGTGGTGCCCACATTGCGTTTATGTGTTTTGTACGGATCTCAGAACAAACAGCAACTTTTGCCGTATAAAATATTAAGAGACTGGTTTTTATAACCGAAGTGGAGAGTGTTTACAGCGCGGTACGCACTCACTCCTTATATAAAACAGATACGCTTCGTCTTTAAAGGGTTAATTAGTGTAACAAATGAGGGCAGAGAAAAACTTCAAACATCATTCAGAATGGTATGTGCCCAGATTAGATTGGTGCCATGCACATCCCAAACCGAATCAGAATAGTTACTACCTGACCCAGTAAGGCCGGTCCGAGTAGTCTATCTAGTCAAACGAATTTTTTCTGTGATAGCATTCGTCTGCTGAAAGCGCTTTGGGCTAGTCAAGGTAGGCCACAGAGAGGCTGTAGGTGAATACAGCAGTAGGCGTGAGGAGCAAAGTCTCGAACGCTATCATCCCCACCACCCATGGGATTTCTTTCTGCTGCCTCACTAGTGGATGTCAGGGCACGCGGTGGTGCAGTTGGTTGAGGCACTGCACTGCAAACCGCAAGGTCGCGGGTTCGATTCCCGATGGTGTCATTCCAGCCGCATTATGGCCCTGGGGTCGACTCAGCCTCTAACAGAAATGAGTACCAGGAATATTTCCTGGGGGGCAAAGGTGGCCGTTGCGTAGGGGTGGCAACCGTACCACCTTCATGTGCCGACTGTCTAGAAATCTGGGAGCCTCAGCATCCTGGAACCCTCAGGGCCTGTCCAGGCCAGTAATGGGATTGCTTACTAGTGGATGTCAGCAAGGAAGCAATTGAGATGCATTGCTTTAACGGCATTTAGTGGACCAGTCGGTCAGTCAGTTTGATTCTTTATCGGCCTGAGAGGGTAACAACTGTCCGTGTTTTACAGGTGGGTCTAAAATTTCAGGGGAAGCTGCTGAACCTCAGACAAATGCAAATAGACGACAAAATGGAGAAGGAGGTGAGTTCAAGTTACTTACAGCAGTAACAGTAAAGTCTGTCCTAACGCACCATCATTCACATTACTTACACTGACTTTGCAATATATATAACTATTATCTTGTACACAAACTGGCTCTGGTTGCCAGGGGCTTTTGCCGCGGAGGTAAAGCAGCTGAGGCGTGAGGCTGACTACTCACCTCCATCTAGTACCGAGGTTAAGAATCAGTGGAGCCATACCTTCACTCACCACATACGCCTTCATGGCGTGTAAAGGCAGAACTATATCTCCTTTACCTTTTATCATTTTCTGCATTGTCAATTACCTTATATTTTTTCAGAAACAAAGCTTCGATAGCTGTATCTGTTTCCGTCATCAGAGGCACAAGGTTTCCTACTCAGTCGGGCCACTTTATCCGAGTCAGTGACTGTTACACCGTTTAGAATCAGTCAGTTCCACTCACTGACTTTATAAAGGACACAATTGTCTAATAACGTTCGTACCTGATGATGGAAGCAAATCCGGTTTCCGAAACATGATACTTTGGGAAACAAACAAGACGATGGAGGATCTCCAAAATAAGATACACATCTGTTGCAATATAATAGGGTATATTAGCATATAAAATTTAAATAAGTTACAATAATAGTTAATTAGACGTTCTTTACAAAAAAAAAGGACGCCTTGTGTGGAAGTCATATTTTTCTGTCCGTCGGTGGCTTTTTATAAACACCTCAAACATTACACAGCTTGCCACAAAATTTGGTATGGGAGAGTACTACTGAAAGTTGTCGGCTAACTCCGATGTCTACCTTCTCTTAAGACCGTAAAGTGACTTCTCAGTGATAATCAAAAAACCACTAATCAGGTTTTATTAACTGGCCGCAGGTACGCAAATGATGCTATTACCTTACGTGTCTACTGCGTTACGGAGTACGCCCTATACAACCTTCATTATTTACACAGCAATATCCTTCATAAAAATAAAATACACATACCAAATCATCATTAAAATATCTTCAATTCTCCAAAGCACAAAAACTCTTCAAATATAACCTGCCAGTACACTGGACTATATAACATTTACATCATACAAAATCGGAACACACAACAATGGACAGAAAATGTAGTGTAATTGTTACACCATATGAAAAATAACCTCGTTGGTCGTTAATATTGGTTATGGAAACAGAAAAGTAAGACCATTGTTGCGTTTCAGGTTGACGCCTTCTTGAGAACCATTGACCTGCGCCGGCCGGAAATCAGTTTCGGAGGTTACGTCACCGTAAACAGAGGAATGCTGCTGTCCGTACGTTCTGACATTCTGTCGCAGTTTAGTGGTCAGTTTGATAATAGCTGCACGAAGCACGGCAGCCATATGTGGTGGAACAGTTTGTAACATGCAGTTGTCTGTTTTATATGTTGCATACCGTCCCTATTTTACATTGTTAAGATAGACCAACCTCTCACACTGAGGGAGGCACAAAGGCTGAGGGTGTTCGATAATAGGGTGCTGAGGAGGATATTTGGGCCTAAGAGGAACAAGGCGACAGGGGAGTGGAGAAGACTACATAACGAGGAACTTACTGACCTGTACTCATCACCCAATATTATTCGCGTAATAAAATCGAGAAGAATGAGATGGGCGGGGCATGTAGCACGTATGGGGGAAAAGAGAGGTGCATACAGGGTTTTGGTAGGGAGACCTGAGGGAAGACGACCACTTGGGAGACCCAGGCGTAGATAGATCACATCAAAATGTACCTTCAAGAAGTGGGATGGGGGGGGGGGGGCATGGACTGGATTGAGCTGGCTCAGGATAGGGACAGGTGGTGGGCTCTTGTGAATGCGGTAATGAACCTCCGGGTTGCATAAAATGCGAGGCATTTCTTGACTAACTGAGAAACTGTTAGCTTCTCAAGAAGGCCTCTGCTCCGTGGAGTTCGTTAAGACAGACCAACTAATACGCACACTGTTTACAATTACTTTAGAAGAATACTGGGGCCTGTGACCTTTGGTGCCCCCTGATGGTGGTTTGCCCACCGAGAGCATGTAGGCGTGACACTGATACAAGTATATAATTGTAAACAGTGTGCGTATTTGTTGTTAATCTTAACAACGCAACTATCTCCTTCTGTCTCCAACCCGCCAAACTCCATACCTGGGAAACAACCCCGACTGTTATATCTGTATGTAAATAAGCCCATCTTGAAAAGCTGCTATTTTCTCAAGCAGCCAAACATTTCCCTGCATTTTATGAAAGCCAAAGTTGGATGGCAGCGTTCACAAAAGCCCGCTCTCCAATTGCCCCTACCCAGAGCCAGGATAGGAGACTTGGTGGGCCCCAGATCGAATCTGGAAGTTTTGGGAAAGAGAAAAATCCCCTGACAGGATTCGAATCCCTGCCCGTACAGCCCCTAGCCTAAAGTCAAATTATGATTCATAATTCATGTATTTGATATTTGTGGTTGTCACGGTGGTGACCATATACCTGGCTGTCACCTGCAATGTGATGCCTTCAAGTCTTCGTAAATGTTTATACCGACGTTTCGGAGAATCCTTCCGCCTCCACTCACAGGTCAAATCCTTTGAAACGTCGGTACAATTGTACCACATTGCACTGCGATATACAACACAGCGATGCTCGTTTTTCGTACCGTATGCGGTCCAACGAATAGAATTCTTACGGCTGCGAGAAAAATTACCTACAATGAACACACTGCGAAGTGAGAACATGCGAAATTTCCCTTCACGCCGATGACGATTATGGTTTTGTTGCAGCTTGGCTCCATGATGGTCACGTACCTTGTGGTCTTGCTACAGTTCCAGTTGTCGCGAGCAGACGGTCGCAAGGACGCTGAGAACGCCACTACGTCATCACCGTCCTGAAGACAAACGCCACAGCCTGCTGTTAACATCCATTGCGCATGTCCCAGATCTTTGTTTTAGGAATTCCGTACTGTTAGTTGATCATGAGTTATATTATAAATGTACAAGAGAAAGGGGAAAATTGTTTTATTTAACCTTTCAAAGCCTTGCGGGAAACCAGGTTTAACATCCAAAAATTCTGCATGGTGCCCACATTGCGTTTATGTGTTTTGTCTGGATTTCAGAACAAACAGCAACTTTTGCCTTATAAAACATTAAGAGATTGGTTTTTATAACCGAAGTGGAGAGTGTTTACAGCGCGGTACGCACTGGGTCCTTATATAAAACAGATACGCTTCGTCTTTGAAGGGTTAAACACGCTGTCAGTTGTTAAGACCACATACCGTCGGGCTTAGATGAATTAAATAGGCGCGTGTAACACTGGTGGAGAGATAGCCACAGGGGAAAACAGGCAAGTCCTTGGAGAAAACCCTGTCCCAGTGTCACTTTGTCGACCACAAATCCCACGTGGACTGCCTAAGGATCGAGCGCAGTCCTCCGCGGTTAGGCGCCGGCGTCTAACCGGCTGGGTCACGTAAAGGCAAAGACGCCGTCGAGGTCGCCGTCACAGACCACAAAACGGAAAACAGAGTCGTTGCTGTCAAGCTAGCAGTTTCTCAACTACTCAAGAAATTCCCCGCATTTCATGGCAACGTAAGGTTCATTACCGCGTTCACAAGAGCCCACCTGCTCTGAGCCAGAACAATCCAATCTGTTCCACTCATGTTTTCTAATACATTTCGTCACATGTTAAGTTTTTACGATGAGAAGTTGTTAGGACTTGGGCCAACCCCCACGCTGGAGGATCAACCCTTGTCGGCTGTCCGGGACTTTATTCACGGCTACCCTCCGTATCTGGAGGATGTCCTCCACCTCCAGCCTGAGGACACATTACGTCCGCAGCGACTTACAAACGACATAATTAATCCAATACAATGCTGCAATTAATAACGCACCATTGTTTTTAAGATAAAACCATCTTCTGTCGGCGTGACGCTTTATACTCTGGTAGACTTCAGACGTTTCAGAGGAACCTGCTGTCTCTGTGACAGGTGCACACCCAGAATTTTTCCTTGGGGGGGGGGGGCTGATCTCGAGGCTATATATAATTTATGTTTGATTTTAAAAATCATGTCCTAAGCACAACATAACACTGTCTGCAACTGCATTTATATACATACGAATATGACTACACGTTCCATGACTCTCAGTGTCCTATCTTCTTGCTTTTTCAAATTTTATTAATTTATTTTTCGAAATTAGAATGCATCAGCCGAGTTCAGTGGCTGATTTCGGCTGAAGGGGAAATCACGTAAAACTTTTAATATCATAATATCTACAAAATCTGTTTTTTTTTAAAGTTTCGGTTTTGGGGGCTTGGGGAAGCTGCAACCCGGCAGACCCTCTCCGCCTTTGGGTGCACCCCTGCTGTATGATCAGGGCCAACGATGGAGGCAACAGGCTAATCTACCGAAGAGCAAACTGTCACGTTTTATACAGTAAGGTCGTTCTCAGAACGAACACATGCTCTGACAGCAGCAGACCTCAGCTGAAATCCGACCGCGGGACGGAACCAGTAAACCCCGCACCTCAGCAAGTAACAGTCCACCGGTATGTAGCTATCAAGTACGCTTATGTTAGCCGACTTACGGTTACACTGGCTGTTGCTAAATTTGTGAAATCACAAGAACTGAAAAGTAATCAACACTAGGCACGATCCTGAGTCACCTAAATCCACTTCCCATAAACTTGTTTCCCCAAATCCATTTTAATAATATCTTCATCGAAGATGTCAGGCTTCCGCCGCGATATTCACAAGATCTGCGCTCTTCTGGGGTATTACACAGCGCCGAATGGCAATCCTGTACCGACGTTTAGGGACCGATACGTTGTCCCGAAACGTCGGTAAAGGATTACCATTCCGCGCTGTGTAATACCCCAGAAGAGCGCAGATTTAATTTTCATCGAATGTTGCAGTCGACAGGGTAGCACTCGTGCTATATATTAGTAAGGTCTGGGGTTCAAATCTCTGTCAGAAAATCGCCCATCCTGAAAATTTCTTATGGTTTTCCACGATCACTCGAGAGGAAAATATCGGACTGGTGCCTCACATGACGTAATGACCACATCCTTCCCTATCACAATTCATCATTCCACCAATTACCACACCATTCGACGAAACATATTCCAAACTACTGACGGTGTCGTTAAATAAACACATCTCACCAAACTGGTCCTCCTCCAAAGCGTTATTTTCATAAAAAATCATCAACTTAGCCCTATCCGTGCTACAAGTGCAGCCCAACATTTGGCGGTTACATTATCCTAATACCAGCCCTTAACCCGCACAGGTCTCCTGTCAAACGGGTATCAGCTTCTCCCTCCCGTATGGTTAAGCAGCTACGACATGAAGCTGACCACTGACCTTCACTCAGCGACGAGGTTAGGAATGAGTGGAGCTCTACCACTACTTCCCCATATACCTTCATGACCGGTACTTAACCACAGGGACAGTTCCTTCTGCTACACACACTGAAAGCTGAAGTCTTCTGGCATGTGACGCCACATAATACTGCAGAAACATCTCGACATTACAGAGCATAACACTGTCTCCATCTACAGAATGGAACAGTATCGCGATATGTCCATCAAAAAGGCACCACATCCTAAAAAGTCTTTCTTCATAATTACCGCCGTCAGAACCTTGGATCCACATAAAGGGTACAAAATTAATTTACTGCTTGCGTTAGTATTCTCCATTCCCACATATGTTAAAGGTTTAACACTACGTCGTCGGACGTGGAGATAAAAGTTCCACGCATTCCTGACTTCGGTAACAAGCGCCATGACTTTTGAAGCCCAGTGGTTACTTTATGTATCACCAGGTTCAACATTCACAAATTCTACGTTCTGCCTACACAGTGTGTTTATGTGTTTTGTGTGGATCTCAGAACAAACAGCAATTATTTCCCTATACAGCATTAACTGACTGGTTTTTATAACCGAGACGGAGTTTACTGCGCGGTACGGACTGGGTCTTTAAATGAAGCAGATACGTTTCGGCCTTACAAGGTTACTCTCATTACTGGATGTATAACCGAGACAGAGTGTATTAACCGTGCGGTACGAACTGAGTCTTTAAATGAAAGACGTTTCGGCCTTACAAGGTTAATCTCATTACTGGATGTATAACCGAGACGGAGAGTGTTTAGTGCGCGGTACGAACTGAGTCTTTAAATGAAACAGGTTACGTTTCGGCCTTACAAAGTTAATCTCATTACTGGATGGAGCTAAGTGATAACTTCACGCCCTTCAGATTCCGAAGTAGGACCACCGTCAGGTTGGGTCAATCTTTAAGCGGCTATGGCCATGATGGAAATCGAAGCACGGCTGTCCACCCGGCAGCCAACCACACTCCGATCTGTCTCCGCAATAAACGTAACACGGCGACTTTATTTAGAGAGCTGAAAATAAACGTCTGTCGTCAACGCACTCGAACCACTTACAAAGCATGGAAAAATCTGCAACCTGACAGACTTTCTCAGGACAGTGAGTCAAGGTATGAGGACGGGGACAGTCGTAGTACGTCCAATGTACCTGGCGCATGGTAACCCTGGATAAAGGCACTAGTCAGTTCAGTTATGGAAGGAAGAACAGACAAATCTCACTTATAATTAAAACTATACACAACGCTGCAAATACACATTTCTTAACAAATAAACATATACAAAATTAAAACATCAAATTGCATTTATACATAATTCTGACGTTGGTATCAGTGTCTCCATCTTCAGGAATTTTCACAATGGTATCACATTAACCTCCTTCATTTGAGCTCACCTTTCATTTATTAGAAACTTCTGCAACACAGTTACGTTATTCTCTTTATTAGAATAAGGACGTGCATCAGTTTCTGTCACTGTAATACAGGTGCCCACAAATTCCAGTAAAACAACAGAAAAGTACAAATATATAAAAATATATACCCATACAGTTCAGAACCCATAATTTACGAAATTTAAATTCATCTGTACACTTGGTAGTTACTTACGGCAGTACTGACAGTTCACATCGAGGGACAAGCACAGTGATAATGAACCACACAAACTCTTAATAACCCTGCACATGTTGGGCCCACCTTATAATCCAACATAACAAAACTGCAGAGCAAAATGTATGGGCAAGTGATGTTCAGTATACCAGCTGTATCAACTGGTTATAACCCGAACACAAACCCACACTGTACAGAAGTTCAGAAATGACAGAGAATTTTTTTATTTTGATAAACTATTTATCAATCCAAAACTCATTTTTATCAAGGAAACATATTTCAGTTTTTGACCTAATATCATCACCATCTGAAGATTACTGCAGTGTGTTGTTGGAAGTGATGCTGTTTGGTAGATAGACGTTTTGGAGAACACTGCTGTCTCAACATCCAAGGTAAAAGTGCAGAGTTTATACACATTAGGAACCTTCACCCCTTTGGACTGTTACGAAGTAGACTGCCAATTGGTTACCGACTGCTTCACCACTGAAGATGGGACCGATAGGCTGTCCCGAAACGTCGGTAACAGACCACCAACCTATACCGCATAACATCCCAGAATAGTGAAGGCTCAACTACACTGCTGAAGAAGCCTGAAATCTCGCTTGGTACATATCCACCAGGCTATACGGAGTCACATCTCAAATCGGTAGTCTTCCAGGCGTATTTCGACTGCATACATACGACTATACCGTAACAATGTACGTGGGGCACATTATTTTATCTGGAAATTATCGGTCGCTAGTTCCGGTCGGCTCGTTTGTCGTATTAACGCAGCCCACTCTTTCAAACGCCCACACGCGACGCGGAGTAGCGGCGGGGAAGTGACACACGACAGTTGTCAGATAAAATAAGGGCCCTGTACGATCAGAATAGTATGAATTCCCAGACCCTGAACAAACGTTCCTCATTTTCCCTTTACATCGCAAAGGGCAAAGACGATATACTCGTTTGTTAGGTTATTAAAAACTGCCTCACAGGGTCAAAATGATGTAGAAAACTCTGACAGGGGTAAAATATCCATAATGCCTAAACACGTAACGCGGGATCGCCAAATCTGACTAGCGTATGACAAATAAGTAAAGCTATAAATGAAAGCAGGGTTAATTTAATTTGTACTTTCTCCCTTTCCTCGTGTGTAACTTACACAGAGACCACAACTCGCCACCAGACGTTGCTTTATGACCAGATATACAGCAGTTGTAACACTCGTCTCACTGAGCAATCATGGAACTAAAGCTGCCCTGTGCCCAAATAAGCATCAGGCCGTAGAAATATATGAGTGGAGGTTTAAGTGGGTTTATAAATGACGCGGCCAACCGCTAAGATTATATAGCGTCGCGAGAGTGGCGGTATAAACTTGGCACAGGATTTAAGTGAGCAGTTTCACGCCCCACGCGACTTAACGCGCGAAAAACGTCCCCAATACCAACTTTGTAATGGTTGAGTCTGCCCGTGAGCCAGTTCGGACGCGGCACAGAAACGGAAAATATCCCTGCCCTCCCAGAAATAGAACTCCCGACTGCTATATCGTCTAGTCCGTAGCCTGGTCACTACGGTGACTGAGCTATGCCAGCTCTGTCGATCTTGACACTGTGAGGATAAAGGCACATGGATCAAAACTGGCACAGAATCCATCTGTACCCAAAATCTTGTGAGGTCGGGGAGGGATGGTGTGCAAGGGGGAGCGGGGAGGTTGAAAGTGAACAAGGCGATGGTGTGTAATAAAATAATGACACAAATTACAACTTTTCACATCCTCTAAATAATCTTCACAGTTGAATTGAATCTGTTTCGTTTTCAGCGGCTTCTCCTTCCCTGACCCTGCTCCTCTTGGTACTGACAGTGCGCGCGATCAACAGAGCACCTTTCATGGCCGTGCCAGCCACTACGGGGTTCACAACCACAGGGACACGTGATGACTCCAGTCCAAACCCAGCGAGTCCCAAAGACGCCCAAGGACGCAAGGTGGCAACTGCCGTTGAGAACCATCGCCTGGATTCACCCCGACTCAACATCACTTTGCCATTCTTAAGGGTATATATACCGTTCGTAGGATAAAGTATAAGGCATTGGGGTAGTTTGTTTCGTTTCAGGAAGTCGTCCCACCCCCTGTACATATGGCAGGTAGAATCAAAGAAGCGGTGATTGCATACATCATCTGCATTATCATATTTCAGAACACGAATCAAGGGAACAGTGAATCTATCTTTCTTGCTTTTGGCATTCACAAAAACACACGCTATTTTCACCTGTCCCGAATTCACGTAGTTTCTCGTTTTTCTAACAATCATATCGCACAACTTCGTTATAGTTTTTACTTGTTTCTGTCTGTAACCACCGAGCTCCTCGCCGGGAGGGCCGAACAGGGCCAAACCAACTCTGGTCTCTAGCAGGTTGCGCTCTGACTGCAAGAACACCTCCCATTTCCGACTGCCCCAAGCTTCGGCGTACCTCTGCTGCGCCTCCCGGGCCACCAGCTCCCACGCCAAGTTCTCCTCTTCGTCCCACTCCATCTGAACTCCCGATAAACGTCACACATTCATCCGAATTACGTTATCTGCAAGAAACAACAAGCAGTAAAATTAATTGCGTCGCTTATCGCGTACCTTATCTCCTTTGCGAATGGTTGTTTGGTTGCCCATCAGTACCGTCACGCTTGGTGACTTCCCAGCCCCGTAAACGAAGGACGGAAACAAAGAAGGCGTAGGAAGCATAAAGAACTTGACGAAACACATTGAGAAAGAGGAGGATAAACTGAGTCGGTCATTTCTCTAGCTGCACTGAGGCCAAAGAAACAAGTTCCATGGGCAATAATGACGAGGCCAAATTTCCCCATTTTGGGCCTACTATTGTGTTTTTCTGTATAGTAACCGCCACGAATCTTTCGGAATGGCTGGGGATGTGCGTCGAAACCTGTCCTGTTTAAGAACATTTTTGCGAACCACCCTGTAATTGCAGTTCCGTGCTCACACCGACATGATAATTTCTTCCTGGTGATGGAGGCAGCAGGTTCCTCTAAAATGTCGGTACGCCATTTCCAGACTACACGGCGTCACATCGCAAAGACTCACCTACGCAGTCACTGCCTTATCAACCTTCAATCTTCGTCATGCACTTGCTGTGTCACCTGTTTCGCTCTTCAACGCAACGCGTTCCGCATTCAGTCCAACAATAAACAGCGTTATTTCCGTAACGGCATTATAAGTTGATTTCTATAACGGAGACACGTGTTCACTGTGAGGTACGAACTACGTCATATATTATTTAGGCACTTTAAGTAACGCAACGCGTTCCGCAGTCAGTCCAACAATAAACAGTGTTATTTCCGTAACGGCATTATAAGTTGATTTTTATAACGGAGACACGTGTTTACTGCGAGGTACGAACTACGTCATATATTATTTAGGCACTTTAGCGTAAGCGAATTCACGCACGGTACTGCAAACTTGGTCGCTTGCACTGAGGGAAGAACAAAGGCTGAGGATATTTCAGAATATGGTGCTAAAAGAAATATTGGAGCGTAAGAGGGACGAGATAACAGGGCAGTTAAGGAAACTGCATAATGAGGACCTCAGTGATTTGCACTCCTAACCGGATATTAGGGCAATCAAATCAATAAGAATGAGATTGGCATGGCATGTGGCACGTATTGGAGACAGGAGAGGTGCAGACAGGGTTTTGGTGGGGAAACCTGAGAGAAGGATACCACTTGGAACAGCTAAGCATAGACAAGATGATAATATTAGAATGTATCTTCAAAAAAAGAAATGCGATGGCATGGACTGATCTGGCTCAGTTCAAAAACAGGTGGAGGGACTTTTATGAACGCGGGAATGAACATTCGGATTCCACAAAATGCGGACAATTTACTGACCGGTTGAGGAACTGTTAGCTTCTCAAGAAGGACTCTGCTCCATGGAGTTAATTTTGGAGTGAAATGAGCACCGTGTCAACCCGGAGTTAATCCGTCAGCAGTTCCAAGAACAGTTTAATCGGAAGTCCATTATTATTATTATTATTATTATTATTATTATTATTATTATTACTGCGAATTCAGGCTTCATTTAGCTAGTTCTGCACTACATGCCAACTTCCTTGACACCCGTCCCATTTTACGCCGCTGTGACAAGATGCATTACGTCAGTCCTATCGCACCTCGTCAGACACGACGGCATCACTGAGCCTCAGCAAATAAACCAAGCGGCAACCATGTTCCATTGCTTCATGCGTCCCTGAAACTTTATAAGTCGAAACATCACAGGATGCTGAGTCAACTTGCGTTTTGCGCTGTCTCCTGGTCTCCCAAGGGCAATGCTGCAGGCCAGCCTGAGGCTTACTCAGCATCTCTATAACACGTACACACGAAGGATAAAAAGAAGACAGTAAACAGATCACAGGCCACCTTGATAACACACGGAAGCAGGTTCCTCGAAACAGCCTCACCTACTAACCATATTGCACGGCAGGTCATCCCAGACGATCCCATCTTAAAACCGGACAGGCAATATACGTATAACGTAACACTGAAGCTCGTTCGCGTAACCACTGTAGCGTGGAAAAGCAAGAAGCACTAACCTTTTAAAGCCTAGCGGTAACTTTACGTACGACCAGGTTTAACATTAAAAAATTCTACGTAGTGCCCACATTGCGTTTATGTGTTTTGTACGGATCTCAGAACAAACAGCAACTTTTGCCTTATAAAACATTAAGAGATTGGTTTTTATAACCGAAGCGGACAGTGTTTACAGCGCGGTACGCACTGAGTCCTTATATAAAACAGACACGCTTCGTCTTTGAAGGGTTAAATATGAGGGTGTGTCTGTATTTTTTCCTTAGTTATCCGGCATACAAAGCGCATGCATTGTATTATATTGCCGTCTATGGCCTGTGTGACTGGGGCCAAAGGGGCAGCAGGAGGTCTCCGGGATACATACTATGCTAGACAGTATGTATTGCTAAAAAGCCTGGGGAACGCCTGTTATTCCTGCCACGTCCTATCCACACATGTCCACGCCATGACCCTGGGCAACGCTTTTGCGGCTAAGTTGTGGAAGGGCGGAAATGCGAGTTCCCGATGCTATAATTGGGGCATACTAGCTAAGGGAGTATACCCTAACAGAAAACCAACGCCCTCCAATGAAGCAGGGGTTGCGAGTTAGGCCAGCTCCCTAACCCCGTAAAAAACTTAATTGCTAAACAGTCTGAACTAAGGAAAGATGGATGGATATATGGATGCAGACCCAGGCGAGTTAAACGGGATTTAGCTAACAGAATGAATATTGGAACTCGGAACGTATTTACACTGGTGAAACCAGACCAGATGCAGGAGCTGGCACAGCAGATCAAGCGAATTACGCTTGATGTTGTTACGATTCAAGAAATCAGATGGAGTGGCGCTGGTTTAATTCACAAAAAAATACTTCTCTTTCTATTACAGTGGAGCAAATAACAACACCGGCCAGGCTGGAACTGACTTTTTAATACAGAAGAAAATACAAAAATATATACTCTCATTTATGCCACATAATAGAAGGTTACGTAAATTAAGGCTGAAGGGTAAATTTAACAGCACCTGTCCAATCAGTGTACATGCTGCTACGGAAAACAAAATGGACGAAATAAAGGAACAGTGCTACGAGGATTTGCAAAAGGCGGTGGATAACACACCTAAACGTGACACCGTTATTATTCCAGGCGACTTAAATGCTAGATTGGGAAAAGAAGATGCCTACAGAGGAGTAACAGGCCAATATACATTACATCAAAACACAAGTGGCAATGGCGAGCTGCTACGTGAATTTGCAGTCTTAAACAATATGACTGTTGCGAGTTCGCAATTCCAACATAAATTAATTCATAAAGGAACTTGGTTATCACCCGGTAAGAAGACTGTTAATCAGATAGATCACGTTATGATAAACAGCAGCAAGGAGGAGCTGAATGACGATGTTAGATTGATGAGAGGGTCGAATATTGACTCAGAGCATTTTCTAGTGAAAACCATATTTAATCAGAAATTACCTGCACTATATAAAATTAAGCCAACATTAATAAGTGGAATAAATTGAATCTGCAAGATCTGGCAAAATTAAAGCAATATAGGAAAATATTACATGAGAAATTGAGTCACATTAATAAAAAACAAGGAATAAACGATGACTGGAACAGCATTAAAACAGCAATAACAGAAACCGCAAGTGAGATATTTTAAATACAAGGAAAACCAACAAGGAGTGAATGGTGGGATGATGATTGTCGACAAGCAATTCGAGAGAAGAATAACGCCAGAATTAAAACGTTGCCGTCCAAAACAAGGGCAAGTCAAGAAGTCTACTGAGAAAAGAGGAAGGTGGCAAATACGATGTGTAGAAATAAAACGAAAAAGTGGCTCAATGACAAAATCATGCGAATAGAGGAAAATGACAAGAAAAATGAAACGAGAAAGTTTTCTGAAGGCATTAAACACACCAGACAACGAGGAGTTAATACACCAATATTAGTACATGGAGCTGACGGCAATATCATCTCTCAACTGAACAAGTTTTAAACAGATGGAGAGAATGTTTCTGTGAAACTCTCAACTTAAGTGATTCACCAGCTGAACAAATCCTAATGAAAGAAATAATAAATGATAAGCGAACAGCCGACACCCCACCTTACAGTGGAATTTGTTATGTAATTAATAACCTCAAAACAAATAACGCCGCGGGATCAGACAACATCCCTCCGGAGTTAATTAAAAACGGAGGAAGAACATTACGAAAGACACCGCATAAACTGCTCCTAAATATCTGGCATAACGAACAGCTGCCAGGTCAGTGGCATGAAGGAATAATTTGTCCAATTTTTAAAAAAGCCGCCAGGCTAAACTGTGAGAATCACACACCAATTACGTTGCTGAATCTTGCGTATAAGATATACGCAGTTCTGTTAAATAACAGATTAGTGGAAACAGTTGGAAAGCAACTAAGTGACGCTCAAATGGGATTCCGGCCCAACAGATCAACCACTGATAGCATATTCATAATTAGACAGGTGTTTGGAAAGTGTCTGGAATTCAACACAGAATTACACAACATATTTATAGATTATCCAAGAGCATTTGACTCAGTTTACAGAAATAAAATAACAGAATGTCTGCTGGAGTATGGAGTACCTACAGAGCTAATTAGACAGATCTCACTCTTACTGATACAAAGGCAAAAATTAAGGTAAATAACGGTCTAAGTAATTACTTTAAAGTTGAATTTGGAGTTAGACAAGGAAATTCATTATCTGCTACCCTTTTTAGTGTTGCTGTTGACTCAATTTTAAAACAGTTGGACATTAGAGGTAACATCTCTACCAGACTTAAAAAATGTATCGCATATGCTGACGATATTCTGATTACAGCTCGGACTAAACAGGCTCCAGTCAATACATTTGAGAAACTGAAAAATCAGTCCCTGAAAATTGGTTTAGTAATAAATGAAAATAAAACTAAATATCACAGGTGTACAAGAGGAAATTACCAAATGGATGATCTGTATACCAACAACATGTGATTGGAACAAATGCATTCTTATAAATACTGAGGATCAAATAAACAGAGATAACTCTATTGAAGAAGAAATAAGAGAAAGGATGATGTCTGGTAAGAAAGCATATAACGCAAACAGATCCATACTCAAGAGTAAATTGGCCTGCAAGAAGTCCAAACTTAAAATATATCGGACCATCATAAGACCTGTAGTCACGTGTGGCTGCGAAACTTGGGTCTTGAAAGAAGCCATCAAACAAAAATTATTGGTCTTTGAAAGGGAAACATTAAGCGGGATATTTGGACCCACCAAAGAATTAAATGGCACGTGGAGAATTAAAACAAATAGTGAACTCAATAAATTGATTAAAAACCAAGCTATAATTAACTTTATTAAAGCATAAAGACCAAGCTGGCTTGGACACATTCACCGAATGGACGGTCAAAAAAGTCTGATGTGGAAACCAACATCCACGAGACCACAAGGCGGGCCAAAACTCAGATGGGAAAATGACATAAAGAATGATCTAAAAGAAATGAAATTAAATAATTGGAGAATTTGCATCCAGGATAGAAACAAATGGAAAAGAATAGTTGAGTAGGCCAAAATTTTGAATACATGAAGTTGTAGCGCCTGATGAAGAAGAAGAAGGCCTGTTTGACTCTATCATATTTTTACACATTCTCAAAAAATGCATGATCTTCGGGAAAAAAATTATTGAACATAAAATTGTGTTTCGAGTCTCTACACAACTTTCGTCTGAAACATTTCTCATTATAACAAGGATTCAGCAAGATATTATCACAAATGTACAGAGGTCTTCATGTAAAGTACCCGCTAACTCGTCAGATTTTAATAAAACTTGAATTTTTTCGACATATTTTTCAAAGACACTCAAATATTAAATTTCATGAAAATCTATCCAGTGGGAGCCGAGTTGTTCCGTACGCACGGACGGACATCATGAACCTAATAGTCGCTTTTCGCAATTTCGTGAACGCACCTAAAAAGGGCTACATCCCACGCCAGGAAGTCTTTGTGCAACGACACAACAATAATTTTCATGTCACTTAATTCAACAGTTTCGGAGATTAAATATACGAAAAAAAACACAAAGAGACAGACCTGATTTTCAAATTAACCGTTCGTGGCATCACTTTTGTGCGAATAACACAGACATGCAATGCGGTGCAACCTTGCTTACACGAGAAATAATGCGAGAAAAGTGGCAAGTGTGTATTGTGACGCTGGGTATTTCCAGTTTATACAATAATATCTGAACTACTAAGAACGACCGCTTTTAACACGTGAGGAAGTTACATTTCTGTCAATGACAAAAGAAGGATGAACAAACTTGACAATGATGTCATCGGATGACTGCTCACGGAAAGGAAACTACCTAACGATCACGCCTTGTTGACAGAGTTTGCAAAATATCATGGCAGCAGACCGTATCACATCTTTAATGTTACTTACAGATGCTGTCAACTACCGATATTTTGTCAGTGATACATGATAAAAAGGAGCAAGTACGGCGCACTCGTGGAATGATACTGACAGGGAAAAAACCCAGTGCCACTTGTCAACCACAAACCCCGCATAAACCTGCCTGTGATCGAAGCTGGGCCTGCGCGGTGACTAACCACCTAAGTATATGATTCCATTTCGAAAATTATTTGTAAACTTCGTCACAGAAATCAACGCGAAATAATATCAGACCAATAAAATTGCTCCCTTGTATGGCACTTTATAAGCAAACGAATCAAGTTAAAAACTACAGCAGTGGATGTAACATAGATATCACCCTGCACATCTGCACAGTTATATTTCACCTCAGTCACGTGTTTAAGCCGACTAAAATGCTTATCTGGCGAACGTACCTATCAACCATGATACAGGACTTCCTCGCTGGTGCATCAGGTCACTAACGTGTACTTACTCGGTTAGCAATCAGACACAACAAGAAGCTAACTGTAAACATTTTCTGTTGACTACTTTCGGCTCTAAGATCCAGCCATCATCACGCCACTACACAAGACCAGAAAAGCAGAAAACTTTTCGTGTCATTAAGATAGATATCTCCAGCCTAATGGCATGCTACATCCAATTGATGTGGTGTCGTGCACTTTTGCTTGATAGCTATAAACGTTTCTGTGGAACCTGCTGCCTTCATGTTCAACTTAATTTCACACTGCGGCAAGTCATCGTTAAACACTTAGCGCCATGAGAACCAAACAAATCTCACACAGGCAACGCCTTTTCGTTTCACCACCTTTCACAAATCATAACCCCTCTCCGGTTCGACAACATACGCTTGATACACTGTCACTAACAATTTTATACACGCAAGAACAGCTACTTTAACACGAACGTACGAACACTTCGCTCACGTCACGCTACTAACACCCGCCTCTCGCCACCGTCCCACAGCACAGCACCTGCTTCGCCTTGTTGCACGGCTACTTGTACCTCTGCGCCTATATCTCATGTATCATCGCTGCTCTGCGCAAGTGCATCGCATCACTGCAGCTTTTAGTGCAGCCTCGACATGCGATGTAGTGCCTTCCCAAGCTGCAGAACGTGTGCGTGCCGACGTACAATGGAGGCCGTGAACTGACGTAGCGCCGCGTAAAATGCATGGTTGTAAATGCTCCAGTTCCTATCTTACAGAAAACACACCGATTCTCCATTGAAAAAGGCAAAACTTACACGGCTGTACGTGCGAACAATCAGAAGGGAAGTCGGCCTGCTTACCGGACTACAGACGAGTTGATCTGTACTTGAACCCATTAAAGTCCAGTGGTATATAGGTACTATACGTACCACCAGGTTTAACGCTAAAAAATTCCACGTTCTGCCCACACAGTGTGTTTACGTGTTTTGTGTGGATCTCAGAACAAACCGATAATTTCCCTATACAGCATTAACTGACTGTTTTTTGTAACCGAGACGAAGTGTGTTTACTGCGCGGTACGGGCTGTATCTTTAATACGTACATATAATTCAGGTTAATCTTGGTGTTGAAGTGATAAGAATCGGCCTTTCGCCTGGTGCTTACCCTAGAATCCATACCCAGTTTGTACCGTTCCTTTCAACAGGCCACACCAATCACGCAACCACAGCCACCTTGGAACCACACTCGCAGTGTCACAGTTTACACGCAACGCAACGGTGTGACGTTATCTCATCCAAACGCTCGGAGCGTTTAAGGAGTTGGACGTTGCTGATAACGGGTGCTCAAGGTCCAGCAGGCTAACAAACAATTTCAGAGGATTACGCACAGCAATAGAATGGGAAATTTGCTATCATTCCGTACGGGCGTGAAACTTGATCCCTGTCACACCGAGTGCCGAATATAAACTAAGGACGAAACTACTGTAACCTCCTGTGCCTTTCTTAGTATTGTCCAATTTCAAAACACTTGCTACATTGCTGAAGTATGAAGTAATGAGATATCAAAGAGTGTGCACATTGGGCCGTTTCTGAACAATTAACCTTTTAAACCCCAGCGGTAACTTTACGTACCACCAGGTTTAACATTAAAAAATTCTACGTGGTGCCCACATTGCGTTTATGTGTTTTGTACGGATCTCAGAACAAACAGCAACTTTTGCCTTATAAAACATTAAGAGACTGGTTTTTATAACCGAAGTGGAGAGTGTTTACAGCGCGGTACGCACTGAGTCCTTATATAAAACAGATACACTTCGTCTTTAATATGAACGGCTTGGTGAAATGCAGGGCTGCGCAACTGCTTTAACGGTGATTACCAAACAAACATTTGCAATAAATGTATCCTGTTTAGCCAAGGAAAGGTGCATTCCCGTAATTGCTCATTTTCAAATATACACATGGGTAAAGTGTTTTAAAAGGAAGGCAATACTTGTACACGTTTTGACGGGCGTTTAAAAATTCATTCTTTTTCGGAATTTCAATTTTCTAGTCCCACAAATTAACTACATTTCCGTAGCCAGACGGGTTAATTAACTCTCTCTTACACCTCTCCCCCCACCACTACCTAATTGTTATTAATGGTCCCGGTTTTTGGTTTTTAAAAAAATGGTCTCTTTATATGCAAACACAAACAAATACGCACGCAACCACCCCCGGCCCCACCTACAAACACAGAAGCATTAATATGTTTGAAAGAACTACGAGTATACAAACTTTGGATGGATGTCCTGAAGGTAAGTTTTCTTCAAAATTCTTTCAGGAAGAAGGCATGTACGTCTTACACAGGAGATGCAGAGCGTATCGCCAAATACTATATCACCAATATATGATGCTTTAATTATGTTACGTACATCACCCAAGTTTTGGGGCAGAAGGTACTTCGGAAAAAAAAACAACGAATAATGAATAAGCACAAAACACATTAACCTTTTAAAGCCTAGCGGTTACTTTACGTACCACCAGGTTTAACATTAAAAAATTCTACGTGGTGCCCACATTGCGTTTATGTGTTTTGTACGGATCTCAGAACAAACAGCAACTTTTGCCTTATAAAACATTAAGAGATTGGTTTTTATAACCGAAGTGGAGAGTGTTTACAGCGCGGTACGCACTGAGTCCTTATGTAAAACAGATACGCTTCGTCTTTAAAGGGTTAATCCCCTTAGTGCCACACTTTTCGTCATACATGTTTTTTCTAACATTTATCGGAAAAGATATCAAAGTGAGTGCAGAAGTTCTTGAGAAAATTAAGTCCACGATGTTAAAATATGGATCTGAACTAAATTTGTCTACAATTTTGCCACTGCACTAAACGCTACTTCTAATTAAGGCACTTCCACCCAGAGCTTAATTACTACGTGTGGACGCGCAAGTATTGCCGAACAAAATGTCACGCCCTGCAATTATGAGATTAAAGATGTGTGTGACTATACAAAGTATCAGTCTGTGACGTAATAATTGCAATATTTCGGGAATGCACCGTTCTTTGTTCCACCCGCTCGCCACGGTGAGGCACAGGATGTGAGCGGGACCTGAAAAGAGACCCAAAAAAAAAATAAAAAAAAAGAGAAAACACACAATTAGTAAAAACAGCAACAAACACAGCCCGGAAGTAAGGACACTGTGACTGCAGGAAGGACACTTACCTGTGCCGTCTGCATTCTTGTGCTTCACAGTGACTTGTCTTCTTACACAACGTGGAATGTAAATGTTGAATTCTCGCTTCAGTGCGCCACACAATCAAAACACTCCCGGTTATGGAAAGTGTACACGTACGTCTGTATTTTAAAATACTCGTCCATCACGGGTGCGATTCGTTTTTTAAAAAAACATAACGCATTGAAAACTCGAAACGCAATTGTAAGCTGTCGGCTACTCCGAATGAAAACACAAGGCATGACGAAGTCAAAATCCGCCGCTCGCAGATTCATCTCTCGTTATTTGTCGAAGAAGTAAAAGTTCGAAGTCTTCTTGCGTTGACAGCGCAAATTACATTCATCGCATTGAAATGACGTTTCTTGCGGTACGGAAATCAAACAAGAACGTGTCGATACGGTCCTGTTGCTCGCCACGTGGATGGAATGCATTCGTAGAGGTGTAACCTGTGGCTCACACATAAAGTACCGGTAAATTCTTTTCTCCTTACCTGACGCCTGCGCTTCAAAATCAAATTCAGAAACTTGTATTTAAATATTTGTTTCAAAACCGTTATTTCTTCTATCAGAAAATATCAGATTGTAGAAATATTCGTAAAACAAATGGAAAATAGACAAGTAAAGGAAGCTTCAAGCAGTTAAAATCATCAACGAAGTAACAACTCTAATGCCACGACGCCTGGCGGCAGGTGACAGACCTATCCATTTCTAATATGTGTGTTCAGTTCAGTTCTATAGGCCTATTTATATTCATTTGTTCAACGTTGCTCTCTGCAAAGCACAAAAGTTCAACAGTGGGGTCGGGGGGAAGTGTTTCTGCAGTGTAAATGGCATCCTACGTAAATATTTCAGTATGTTCTGTTAATTTTACATGAATTTCCTGAATCTTGATTACAATTCATTACGTACTTATTTGTATCGTATTTAAGCTATTCATCCTCTTCCGCTGATGTAAAAAGACAATTACTGACAAATCACAATTCAAATCTGCCCCAAACAGTCCCAGCAATGCGAATTATTCCCTACGAAAGACTACAAAAGACGTCTCACTCTCGCTGTCTCACACTGACTTCACCGGTCGTGCTGACTGCCCCTGTCAAGGTGTCACGCTGCAATACAAACACACACCAAACTGTGCACAAAGATTATGTCCTCCTGCAACTGAACCGTCCTAAATGTACGTCCTTCTTCTGCCAGCGAGGGCTGAACAAGACACCAAAGCTAAATTCACGCGACCTATCCTGTCCAGAAATCCTAACTGGGGCAGCTAACGGGGTGGGCAAGGGGGAAAAAATCACTTACAAACTAATAAGCAAAAAAATTTTGGTTTTAACGTTACGGTATGCGCGTTGCTCCTCGTCTCGTAGTCCTGAGTTCGACGTCCCGCTCCAGATGTGTACTGCTGTAATCCATGGATTGATGCATCCGCTCGCAGAATCACTGCACTTATCGTTGCAACACTAACATTAGCACTAGCACTTATCGAGTACTTGCAGTTCCTTTCGCATTCACATAACACTTCACTAGATACAGAACGATGAAAGCAAACATTCTCGAAGATATAAGAAATTTATGCTGTGCACAAACATGCCCGAAAATATAACAACTTTAACGAAAAAACACTCCCGAAAATACACGAGTTTTATGTGGTGCACAAACACTTCCGAAAATATAAGAATTTTATTCGGTGCACAAACACTTCCGAAGATATAAGAATTTTATTCGGTGCACAAACACTCCCGAAAATATAAGAATTTTATTCGGTATACAGACACTCCGGAAAATACAAGAATTTTATTCGGTAAACAAACACTCCCGAAAATATAAGAATTTTATTCGGTATACAGACACTCCGGAAAATACAAGAATTTTATTCGGTAAACAAACACTCCCGAAAATATAAGAATTTTATTCGGTACACAAACACTCCCGAAAATATAAGAATTTTATTCAGTACACACACACTCTCAAAAATATAATACCCTTAACGACACATTAACACTCCCGAAACTACAAGAACCTTATTCGGTGCAAGAACACTCCCGAAAATAAAGAAGACCGAATTTTGAAGTCACACGAGACCAAACCGTTGCCAGCCTGCCGGTCGCGCTGATTTTCTGAAACGTTCGATTTTACTGCGTCCGGAATATGGCTACAGTTTTAGAGAAATATCAATATTTATAGAAATTAACTGTGAGAGACTGATTTTAGATAAAAATTTCCAGTTGGTATCACATACTTTATCATTAAGTCCGCGTGATAAATAACTGCTACACGATATTCGGTACGCAATTACAAAAAAATAATACAGTGGTTACAGTCAAAACCGATCTACTGGCTCCTTCTAAATGTCGATGTTAGAGAGAAAGGGCAGATGTATTCTACTCAGTACCAATACAATAGTCTGCGAAAATTTTCGTAGGGTGAATCAATTTGGAATGGAATAAATAATGTATCTGAAAACTTCGTGACATATGCTCTAAACAGAAGAGTGTTACGATAGGCGGAACGTGTTCTACGAACGGGAATCCCCCTACTCCCGGGACATGAAGCCCCATCTGCATCAATACATTCTAAAGTACCATTTATGAAAAATGTTTAATCCACCTATTCCCAGGGCATGAAGCCCCTTCTGCATCAATACATTCTAAAGTACCATTTACAAAAAATATTTAATCCACCTATTCCCAGGGCATGAAGCCCCTTCTGCATCAATACATTCTAAAGTACCATTTAAAAAAATATTTAATCTACCTGTTCCCAGGGCATGAAGCCCCCTCTGCATTAATATATTCTGAAGTATCACTTATAAAAATATTTCATATACTTATTAGCGGGGCATGAAGCCCCCTCTGCATCAATACATTCTAAAGTATCACTTATAAAAAATATTTAATCCACCTACTCCCGGGACATGAAGCCCCATCTGCATCAATACATTCTAAATTATCATTTATAAAAAATATTTAATCCACCTATTCCCAGGGCATGAAGCCCCTTCTGCATCAATACATCCTAAAGTATCACTTATAAAAAATATTTCATATACTTATTCCCGGGGCATGAAGCCCCTTCTGCATTAATATATTCTGAAGTATCACTTATAAAAATATTTAATATACTTATTCCCGGGGCATGAAGCCCCTTCTACATTAATATATACTAAAGTATCACTTATAAAAAATATTTAATATACTTATTCCCGGGGCATGAAGCCCCTTCTGCATCCATATATTCTAAAGTATCACTTATAAAAAATATTTCATATACTTATTCCCGGGGCATGAAGCCCTGTCTGCATCAATACATTCTAAAGTATCATTTATAAAAAATATTTAATTCACCTATTCCCACGGCATGAAGCCCCTTCTGCATTAATATATTCTAAAGTGTCACTTATAAAAATATTTCATATACTTATTCCCGGGGCATGAAGCCCCCTCTGCATCAATGCATTCTAAAGTATCATTTATAAAAAATATTTAATCCACCTACTCCCGGGACATGAAGACCCATCTGCATCAATACATTCTAAAGTATCATGTATAAAAAATATTTAATTCACCTATTCCCACGGCATGAAGCCCCTTTTGCATTAATATATTCTAAAGTGTCACTTATAAAAATATTTCATATACTTATTCCCGGGGCATGAAGCCGCCTCTGCATCAATGCATTCTAAAGAATCAATTATAAAAAATATTTAATCCACCTATTCCCAGGGCATGAAGCCCCTTCTACATCAATACATTCTCAAGTATCGCTTATAAAAAATATTTCATATACTTATTCCCGGGGCATGAAGCCCCTTCTGCATTAATATATTCTAAAATATCACTTACAAAAATATTTAATATACTTATTCCCGGGGCATGAAGCCCCTTCTGCATCAATACATTCTAAAGTATCACTTATAGAAAATATTTCATATACTTATTCCCGGGGCATGAAGCCCCATCTGCATCAATACATTCTAAAGTATGATTTATGAAAAATATGTAATGTACTTATTCTCGGGGCATGAAGCCCCTTCTACATTAATATATTCTGAAGTATCATTTATAAAAAGTATTTAATCCGCCTACTCCCGGGGTATGAAGCCCCTTCTGCAGCAATATGTTCAATAATATGTAAGAGCAGTGAAGCCGCTACCCTCCTCCCCTCTCCCCGATTCACGATGTGCAGCTGGACAGTTTGTTTTATCGGCACCGCACACAAGACCCTGTATCTTGATATGTATATATATGTATATATATATATATATATATATAAACATGTTCTCTCTTACCCCCATTTTCCTTATTCCGAACCACAAAACTTCCCTTGCGACAGCATCGAATGTCCCCCCGAAACCCACAAAGCACCGCTGTATCTACACTAACCGTTTCTACGCTCAGATAACTGCCCACACTTGTTTTGTTTAGAAACATATTATCCGCTGTTCTCCCACGTTTAACAAATGCCGCTGAGGAAGGAGTTACTCTCTCACGATAAGGCAGCCAGTCCCTCAGCCTACCAGGTTTATTCCCACGCCATCCTTTCATCCTTATTTCTAGCCACATTTCATTTTCCTTTTTGCAACTCCAGTATCTACCCCGTACCGTCCTTATCGTCTCTCTTCTTACACCTCCGTGCCAACCTACGCTCTCTCTCTTTACTTTAAATCCATCATCACACCACTAATCCACAATTTACAACTTGAAACTTCCATGTTTTTGCCTGCTGTCCTGATCACCCACACACCGTACCTACTGCTTCAACTACTCTGAATTTAATGACAGCACCGTGTGTACCTACGGCATACAGGGTTACCCTCCGGCATCACTCAAGCTACCTATAAAAGTCTGTCTGCCACTAACTTCCCATTTCTGTCTTGTTATTTTGAGTAACTGTGCTTGAGGAATAACATTTACACTGTGTTTTGTTTCCTACATTTTATTCCCCAATTCCAATAACAGCAGCTTACGACTTTTAATAATCGCTACACCCATCTTAAATCCAATGTATTAGCACTTATCCTCACAGAAACTAATGCACTATACGCAGCAGTAGCTGCCAGTTGTTTAAGAAAAGTGACCGCGGTACCGTGATGATACCAAACAATGAAGCTTCATGACAAATAGGTGTATTAAAAACTGACTCTCTAGCCTAGAATGGTGAATTTTTACGCACATAAAAATCCACATCACATTTAATGACATCTTATCAACTTTACTTTATTGTCTCCTCTCTTCAATAAAGACTGATATGATTAGGCAGGATCAGATGATGTGTGGTACCAACTGTACGCACGAACAAACAAGAAATGCTGACAAGAATTTTGGGGGGAAACTCCGTGATGAAACACTTGGGAAACAAACATGATATTTGGGAACGAGACTGTGGGAAAATTAATGGGATTAAACTGGCCCATGGTAGGGTATAATGGAAGACTTAAGCTAACTAATTTCATAGCAACTGACTGCAGCGGAAGACTGTGCTGGGGAGGTGGTGTACAGTGACGTCGGAAGGGGGTGTAAAGGCGACAGAATACAGGACAATAAAGCGCAAGTGTCTTCAGACAGTGAACTGAACAACACGGTGTTTAAGAATACCTACAGCTCGACCTCCACGCCCCGCATATGGCTACGAAGAAACATAACTTCCTGTATTTTATTATTCAATCTGTAGTGTTCCCATTTTTGAAAAGTATCGCGATATTTTGCGTTGGAGAGTTTAAAAACAGTGTTGTTATATCTATCACGCGCAAACGTTGCGGGATCGAGGGCCACAATACGAACAACAGTAATGTAAAGGATGCTTTGCTCCAAAGAGTAGAATTTTACAAGGAACAAAAACCCAGATGTATCAGAACATTCCCTTGAAGTAAAAAACTAGAAATTTTTACACATGTTCAGAATTATGATCCAAACAGAAAATATTTTAACCTGAATACAGAAACCGGTTGGCAATGGATGCATGTGCATGTACAGATTGCGAAAATGCAGGATGTGCCGGCCATGCAGAGAAGCAGAAGAAGACAGAATTGTTAGTGTGTTAGTAGAGATGAAGGTAGGCAAGTGAGTGTACCATTCATATGCATGTTGCCAACGTACAGTTGTCATACAGCTTGACGTGTCTAATTATCAGTAGCAGTAGAATTTAATTATCATCATCATCACCATCATCAAAATGAAGGATTGCCTCACAAGATGGTGGTGACAGACTGCTCAAAATTAACCTCAGCTAATTAAGCTTTTTGGAAAGGGGTAAATTTTTATTCTCGTGGCGGCATTTACAGAAATGTATTTACAGAATGAAAGACAAATGTGCTACTTTATGTTAAGGTTGTAAGGCCCGTACTTACAGGAAACATTTAACGTAGTAAGGCCCACGTCTGAACCAGCGTTATACGTGTTGTGAGATGTCTGTCACAATCGCATTCTATTCCCAAACTAACCCACAATTTTAGTAATTCCAAAACTAACTATCCAAGCATTCAGAGCAGTACGTTAGGATTAATAACAAAACATTGTCAATAAAAATCATAAATATTTTAACCGTTTTTACACACGGCCCATAGGTACAAATTGTGTGACGTAAAACGTTTGTGTTTGGTCAAAATGCAGCGGCGGTCTGCATGACACGGTGATCACAGTGTACGAAAATTTGCAGCCTTGAACGTCTGAACTAATTTTGCCGTGACACATTCTGCAGCCAACTAAACTGTTTAGTAGCAGACACCGGTAATTAACGATACCGCAGCAAGTGTAATTTTTAATCAGAGCGGGTTGTTTACTGAAAAGAAACGGTCATAAATAAAATTTCTCTTATAAGAATTAAACTGTCCAGGAAAAGTTGTATAAAATTTAACTCTTTCAATTACATGAAACCCAAAACATCAGAACATATGACTTGTCAGCCTTTGCATACACTAAATACACGGACACCGTCACCAACGGATACACCGCAAGAAACACCACTGAAGTCTGTTCCATTACAAACAACAGGCGTCCCCACAAAACAAGCAACACTGCCTGTTTCACAAGTTTGTTCCACGCGTCACTACAGAAGAAACACACTGGAACAATCAGTTGATAAACACCGCAAAATGAGGCGCAAAGAATTAAGATTCTGTTGCGTAAGGTCAGTAACAGGCCAAATGGACCTAAACCTAGCAACTGCAGGGTCAATGAATAAGTGGAGTTGCCTACTTTGTGCTAGGTGGGGATGGTGGAACAAGGCAGTAACGAGCTATTGTATATAACGCTAGTGTCTGGGCATTCACGTGGAGGAGAGAGGACAACTGCAAAAATGTAGGTAAGAGGCGCTTTGAGGGTAAGAAACGGATGCATCACGGGAGAATGAAACGGGTAAACTGACAGCCTAGGAACGTGTCTGAAATGTACGTACGTTTACAGTAGGGGTCACTGATGCACATTTTTCTAGAGCTACAAGTGCTTTGTGTCTTCATGTTTCAACTAGAGTTTTTTGTTTGCTCCACCCCCCTGTGTTTTACAAAAATCCTCCCCCATGACACAATATATCTGCGATCTGTATATTCTAGCCAATAATTCTCCAACTTTCCGCTGTCTTTCATTTCCCTCCCCTCTTAAAAATTATTATTTTCGATTTCTCCAAATTAAATTTCGATTTTTAATTTTACAATATTTACCCACCAGATCAATCGGCTTCGAAATCCTGAAATACTTTAACCTCCTATCTCCAGGACATGAAGCCCTTCTGCATCACTGTATTCTGCAGTGTGCTTCAAACAATATTTAATCATACAATGACCTGCGTATGAAACCCTTCAGTACTAATATATTTTACAACATAATTTTAAAGAAATTTGATCTTACTATAACCTGGACATGCAGCCATTCTGCATTAATATATTCTACAGTATTAGTTACAAAATATATTTACTCCTCCTACTCCCAGGACATGAAGCCCTTCTGTATCAATATATTCTACAATATAATTTAAAAATATTTAACCTTACTATAACCTGGATATACAAGCCGTCTGCATTAATATATCCTACAGTATTAGTTACAAATATATTTACTCCTCCTACTCCCAGGACATGAAGCCCTTCTGTATCAATATATTCTACAATATAATTTAAAAATATTTAACCTTACTATAACCTGGATATACAAGCCGTCTGCATTAATATATCCTACAGTATTAGTTACAAATATATTTACTCCTCCTACTCCCAGGACATGAAGCCCTTCTGTATCAATATATTCTACAATATAATTTAAAAATATTTAACCTTACTATAACCTGGATATACAAGCCGTCTGCATTAATATATCCTACAGTATTAGTTACAAATATATTTACTCCTCCTACTCCCAGGACATGAAGCCCTTCTGTATCAATATATTCTACAATATAATTTAAAAATATTTAACCTTACTATAACCTGGATATACAAGCCGTCTGCATTAATATATCCTACAGTATTAGTTACAAATATATTTACTCCTCCTACTCCCAGGACATGAAGCCCTTCTGTATCAATATATTCTACAATATAATTTAAAAATATTTAACCTTACTATAACCTGGATATAGAAGCCGTCTGCATTAATATATTCTACAGTATTAGTTACAAAATATATTTACTCCTCCTATTCCCAAGGCCTGAAGCCCTTCTGTATCAAAATATTCTACAATACAGTTTAAAAATATTTAACCTCACTATAACCTGGATATACAAGCCTTTTGCATTAATATACTATACAGTATAAGTTACAAAATATATTTACTCGTCCTACTCCCAGGACGTGAAGCCCTTCTGCATGAATATATTTTCTATAATATACTTTATATGAATATTTAATCATTCTGTAACCTGGACACGAAACCCTTCTGCATTAATTTATTTTTTAACATTATTTATAAAATATATTTAATCCTCCTATTCCAGGGGCATGAAGCCCTTCTGCATCAGTATATTCTACAATATCCTTTATAAAAAATATTTAATCATACTATAACCTGGACATAAAACCCTTATGGATTAATACATTCCAGAGTATTATTTATAAAATATACATTTAATCCTCCTATTCCCAGATCAGGGAGCCCTTCTGTATAAAAACATTCTAAAATATGATCAAAAATATTTAATTTTTGTATTATGGGGGCATAAAGCCCCTTCTGCATCAATATATTCTGCAACATCCCTATAAAAATATTTAATCGTACTATAACCTGGGAATGGAACCCTTCTGCATCATTATATTCTAAAATATTATTTACAAAAATATTTAATCCACCTCTTCCCAGGGTCATAAAGCCCTTCTGTATCAATATGTGCTACAGTACTTTTTTAAATATTTACTTTTTTTTTGCTTTATTACAATTTTAATACCTTCATCTGTGACAACTAACCCCTTCCATACCTCAACCAATGTTTCCTCACACCCTGTTGATTTTCAATTTCCGTGTCTAAGTCAAGTTCTTCCCCTCCTGTACTCTACAACCGGCAGCTAGTTCATCAACAAAGTCTGGACACGAACCTGAACCTTTCTTGATAATACCCCCCCCCCCCCCGGCTACGTAAACAACATACATAAATGTCTTAACCAACTACCTGGGTTCACAATCACAACGTTCTCCCATTCCTTCAAAATGTTACCGTACGAAGCCGAATATATCAAAGCAGCAAATTCATGATTCGCAACGTCAAGCGCTCGTACCAGAACCCGTTTCGTATTTCACACAGCTGATTATACTGCGCAGCAAGCACATTCGTATTGCTGCTGCCTGACACAGTTTTCTACCAACGAATGTCGCGCTCTGTGAATGAGCATCAGCTTACATGTGACAGTCGAACTCAGAGTAATTGCACTTGTACAGATAATATCTCGTCACACACTTGTCAGCTTCAGATATAAATAACTGTTACGCCATGTCTGAGCGACTCCTGTAATAAATTCTAAAATGGCGGATGATTTTTATTAATATTCGATTACGTAATTCAGATTTCCCAAATGTCAGATTTTGTAGCGTCGTGAAAAGGAGTTAAAATGCATACAGAAGTGGTCGCAATCCATTACAACGCATTATCCAGTAGAAATTAGTTAAAATCATGAACGCAACTTACCGTTACACAACTGACAAATATCCCGTCAATTTTGCTTATAGTCGAAGGCAGCCATGATAAATTTGCGCAATGATACCTAAATAGTTCCACGAGCGGGATTGGAACTGGTGACTTATATAATGCAAATCAGCAACATGAGAGCTGCTGCGGTTGATTTATTCTTGCCAAATACTTTTTTAAATGTCTGTTCATCTGTGCTTGTTGTATTTTGTCACGGAAGTCCTGCATTACTTCTTTCATAAAACGCGGCGTTACCTACGTCAGTTACTCGCGTATGAATACACTGCAGACGTTACAAACGCACATTAATGCTAAATAAATCGTAAAATGAACCTCTCTAACGAACATTTCATGTTCATTTATACAAATCATAATTACAAAATAAACGAAGTCACACACGCAACACGTTCAACTCGAAAAATGCAGTTGTAAAGCAGCAATAAGTGGCTATGATTTTGACCGTGGAAACGAAATCGCGTCTAGAAGTTTCTGTACTTCGACGAGTGCCGGAATGATATTTAATTTCAACAAGACGACAGGTTTAAGATGATTAACAAATGTTCTTACCGTTAATTAACTGATATATGAGCACACGTTCCTGATAATTAGCTATCAACTGCAGTTGACTATGGCGGAAACGAACCTGCTCCTGCACAGCCAACTAGGATGCACTGCAGACCGGCAGCAAAGCAACACACGTCCACCCTCAGCGAATGTCAACGGAACTCTGGCCGGGGGTTAGGCGGGAATCAGTGTTATAAGGTAATCGTTTCTTAAGATGTCGGCCATATCAGTGTCAATGAACTCCAGTGGTGGATTTCAAAAAATAGTTCATGTACTTCGTTAAACCTCGGAATCAAAAGCTGAAGACATTTTATTTATTAGTCATTTTCGAATGCACTGAGGCCACTGTTGTTCCAAAAAATGTACTGAAAGGAGTGTAACTGATGTATGAGTGAACTGTAGACACCTGTTGGCAAGTCGGGGCTGTGGACACGTCTTATAACTTTATATGACAGCTGATTTGAGTCATCACTGAGCTTTAATAGTGACAATTAAAGTCGTCTGGAATATTATACCGTGTCGACTGGTAAATGTTTATTGACAGTTCGGATTACCTTGCTGCCTCCGTCTTCAGAATCTCGGCAGTCCAGTTCCTTCCTGCTAACAGGTCCCTACAATTATGCGAACATCTAATTACCCTCCGTCCCCCC